>KZ505641.1:3293099-3312586 GCA_002844005.1 Limosa lapponica baueri | reverse complement strand
TGATTAGCATTGCACTTACAAAGTAATCATACACCTTTCCAAGTGGCTTAAGCGTGGGTTTCCTCCCTGCCACTGTATCCTCTGTTCCTTGCAAAACTCACTCTTCAAAGCTTAATAATTTGTGACAAAAACTAACCCATAAAACTCAAAACAAGGGATTTGGGAAGAAATCCTGCAAGGAAAGGGGGAAGACACTGACAATTTCTCAATGCTGCAAAGATTGGGTCAAAGTGACATAATAAAACCTACACGTCCAGCTCTTTTTCGGGCAGTTTCTCTCTCTCATAAAACTTTGAGGGAAAGCCCTGATGAGACAGACAGCAGCAGCAATGTGCCGTCTTGCCAAGGATTGAACTAAGAAGCTGTAGCCTTCAGCTGTTTGCATGCTCACGTTTAGGCTGGCAGCTGATGCAGGTATGTAGTCACTGCCTGGCTTTTGTTTTTCAGAACAAGGAGAAAACACATTTTTCCCCCTCCCTTGTCTGGGAAACAGGAAATAGATTCTTATAAAGACTCTCCCACATACAAACTGGGCAGGAAAAAGGTGGAGTTTGGCAACATTAAGATTTGTTCTTCAAATGCAGACCAGTAATTATTCTAAGGTAAGCAACAGGATGGCTGGGCTTAGTAGTGTTTACTCACCCTGGTGCTGCTGTTTTCAGACGTATTCATATTTCATGCAGACTTACCCACAAATGTAAAAATCAGTTATTTTTACCCAAGTTTTCACATGGTTAGACTCTTGCACAGACTTCATTTACCTTTACACAAAGGCAACAAATGCAAAGAAATATGCCTTTTTAAATAACTGTACAAGTTAATTAGTTCTTACGCTCCTTATAAAGCGGCTAGACATTTCTATCCCTATTTTATAAATGAGACTATACTGTTTCAAGTGCAGAATACAGCTCCCCCAGAGCACATGAAAAGTTCTACACCTCCACTTCAGAGACCATAAGCTAGTAGCAATATTGTCTTTAGCTAAGGGGAAAAAAAAAAAATCATTAGGACAGAAAAGTATGTGGGTTTTCTACAAGTGTCAGTCACTTGGTAACTGTAACTTGTATGTCTGGAAGGACAGATCTTCTTGTTGATCGCACATATTCCAGGTAGTAACAGGGAAAAAATTAACAAGAACACAGAAGGCTCTACACTGAAAAAAAATCCTCAGTTGCCGGTTTGAAACTACCTGTGTATGAGCTACCCAAAAAAAATTCCTAAAATAACTTACTACATCCAAGAAGTTAAGTATCTGACTTTTTTTTCCACTAGCCAGAGTCTGAACATTTCTGTGACCACCTACATCAGAAATCCAAAACCTGTTCTAAGTAAGTACTGTAGAAGGCCTTTCTAGCCATTGTTGGCCGGGGAGGGGGGGGAGGGAAACACCCTCCTTAGGAAAAAAGTTTGAAAAGTTGAATCATGGGAGCAGCTGTGGATGATACAGAAGATGCTAAAGGAATACAATCATGATTGCCTATCCTCAGTGAGTACCCAAGACATATAGAAATAAAAGGCAAACTATATATATGGGATGTCCTAGCCTACTTTTAAAATGCAAAATTTCGCATGAGATTACTCTTTGTAACATGCTCTAAATTCATTCTAGGCTTAGAGTTTTTTAAAAGCTTTTCATCACACAGGGATGGCACAATTGGTAAAAAACATTAGCTTTTATCTAATTTAATGTGCTCAGTATCCAGCTCTTTCAGAGTTTATGCTGCCTACATTAAAAAAGCTCTAACATTCATGGAGTGCTATTAATCAGCAGCTTTCAAAATGGTTTAAATCATAATTTTCTTTTCTGCATCATATGCCTATATCACATATTCCTCCATCATAGCATACATACCACGACTGCCGGCTCATGGCAGTGCAGCCCATGGACATTCCCTGACACATCCCCTCCATCAATTCTTCTCCCTTCCCCATATGCCAAAATCCCCAGCTCTCTACCAGTTCCAAGAGTCTCTAAGCATGAAGAGATGACCCAACAATTTTTCCAGCTTGTTGGCCAGAGACAATGGGCTCTCCTGCCTTGCTCTTCGCCATAGCTGCCTACCTTTTCTTCTCTATCTCCTGAGCCTTGGATCCACTTGCAGGGACAGTGGCAAGGAGCACACCATGCAGTTGCCTCCCATGCTAGACAGAAAAGGGGACCAGTCAGGAATTCGGGGCAGCCAAGCTCTGCAAGAAACAAACCACTCCCAGCACAGACAACCTCCTCCAGCATTAAGGCACAGGGTCCTACACGTAACAGCTCTTACTGCACTGCTCCAACGCTCCTGGCTTCCAGTTCACCTCGGAAAAGCATCAGCATTGGTTTCAGAGTTTAAGGCATTCTCCAGAAGAGACTTCATACCCTGTGGCTAGGAAATGGCTACAGAAAATTAGTAAAAGATAATTTTCTGATCTCAAAACCTGAGAGTCCTCAGCATATTACAAAACACAGCACATAACCCCATAAAAATATTTAAATATGTAGTCAATGTAGTTCTTCTTCAGAGTGTTCTATGAGCTAACACTCATTACAAAAATCCCCTAACAAGCTCCATGAAATCAAATTATAATGAAAAAATGATTAAATTCCCCTCAAAACTGCCATGTTACTGTATCAAGAATATACCCATAATTAAAACTGATTGAGAATGCAAAGACTTGCCTTCAAAAAGAATAGGTTAAACACCTTTGAGTAATGTAGCTGCATGACTGCCATGAAATAAAGCTCCCAAGCCATTAAAACCTGACATGCACATGAAGTCAGCCTAGTGCTGCCAGCTACCTAACATTCAGCATTCGATCTTTTCTGCCAATGCACGATGCTTCATTATCTTTTGCATCCATCGGCATTGCTGCTGTTCTCTCCCACATAGAATAAGGTAAAGAACTCATTTTCTTTCAGCTGAGCTAGCAGCAGTAAGCAAAGTGCTGGTTTATCTTGCATCATTGGCAGGACAGAGCTTTAGGAATGGAAGATTAAAAAAAAAATCATTAACAGGTTTTGCTTTCTTTTTCTTAGCTTTAGGGCTGATCATAATCAAGAGTACCCTCAATACAGCTATAAGGAAAAAACCCCTCAATTTACGTCATCATTATTGTAGGTATGGTTTGACAGCAGGTAAGGGAAGAAGACAAGATCCCATTCTATTTTAATGGAAAGCTTGAAACCACTGAAAAAGCTTTTAAAATGGCTATTTTTAAGGTATTTGCTCATTATTCTTTCACAGCAATATCCCACTAAAAATCTCTAGTCCTCTGAGCATCTTAGGGGGCAGAAGGAGAAATAAACTGTTCATTGAATATCAAGCTATTGAATCTGCAATTCACAGTAACTGATGTAAAAGTTTAGAGTTAATTTACTGTCCCTAATTACTATTAATGATCTATAAATTGGGATATTAATAGTTCTAGTGTAAAACAGGTAAATTATACAGCTACTTTTAGTGGGCACTTCTTACCCTGCAAGTATAATACCTTCATTATAGGCCCTGACCACACTACATACTCCACAAAGCAGTTTACTTGGGGGAAGGTGGGTGGTGGCATAGAAGGTGCCAAAAAAAAAACAAAAAAACAAAAAAAACCAAACCCAAAAAAACAAACCCACATTAAGTGCCTGAAGTGTTTTGTTGTTCTCTGTTCTGGCCCCAGGTTGTTAATGGAACAACATCTTTGTACTACTCAAATCCTAATAGGAGCATTTATCACCACCTGAGATTCTGTGTAAGAGCAAGGATAACAGTTTCCTTGAATTTGTGCCACGACATTGTTTTATATCAAGGTGTGACATTTCCAGTAAGTAACTATACATACTAGTGGGAGGAAAAAAAAAAAAACACAACAGTAAGAGGGAGAAAAGAATACACATAAGCAAGACCTGCAACAGCATATTCTGAAGTTCTGAATTGAATCTTTGCTTCTGGTAGAGACTAATAAATTATTTGTGAAGAGTTACTATTGGCTGCACATAGATAAGCTATTGGAAAGAACATATATTCCTATAGGTTATTCTTTGATTTAAATATTTCCAAAGGGTAGGAGACTAGATGATCAAGCCAGTTTTAAGAGTCATATTAAAAGGAGCATCTTTCTACGTCACAGCCTGAGATTTTTATTTCTTAACCACTTTTTCACATAAAACCAAAGTTTTTTCAGATTAAAATATCATCTGGCATAGAATACTACAGTTTCAGAATTACATTACAAGATTATTCTACACTACATGCTCTACTGATCTGAATAACTGGCAGATCAAGAGGTTACCCCCCCCCCCCCGAAAATTTCTATTTAAATATTTATTTTAAGTCATCTGTAATATTCACCATGAAGGCGGCCCAGTTCCAAATCCATATTTGGTAACAGCTCTATTAATATAACAACAATGACTCACAGTGCAAGTTCTAATGAAAGCTTCTATTTAGAAGCATTATGTTTATAATACTTTCCCCATATAAGGCTTACAGTTTAAATCTTTACGCATACATTGTTAATGAATATAAAAATGCTTAAACTACTTTTGCCTGCTCACATATGAAAAAAACATCCCAAAAAAACCACATGTGAGATCATAAATCTTATGTTGTGGGACCAATGCTACCAGACCAGCCAGGCTGAATATAGAGAATAACAGTTACAAAAATAATACCCACAGTATCTATAAAAGAAACATTATTCCTGAAGGCGATGACTAACTCAAAAAATTCAGAATTTCAATTCTAGAAGCGATTCAGTATTTTGCAACATATTTCCATCTCACTCTACTTGGTAAATGTACTGTCACCTTCTTATGTAGGGTGGACAGTAGCAGGACTGCCCAGGATACATAAATATAATGCCGAAATGTGGTGGAATTGCTGCAAATGGGAAGCTCTTGTCACCAGACGGTGACAGTGAGACTACTGTCAGCCCTATTGCTTGCTTTCAAGACCCTTATGGTTCATTGTCACTCTCCTTCTGCAACTTTTGACAGCTCAATACCCCTCTCCACAGTTCCTACATCAAAGCTACCAGTAAGGCAAGAGGGGTCTTTCCCAGGCAGAGCACTGGGAAGAGCACAGCAACCAGACCCCGCACTAACCTCCAGGGCACAGAGCACGCAGCAGCAGCTAGAAACAGCTACCAGCCCTTCCTGGCTCCATGGCTTCCAGTGCGCGGGGAAAAGGTGCTGGACTGAAATCCTGTCCTGGTCATTTGGCTGTCACCAAGAAGTAATGTCACAGCAAACATGGGATGCAGGGAAATGGAGGGGGAGACTTGGGGGGAAAAATATTTTATAGAGGAAACTTCTGTTCTTTGTGCCACATTTTGCTTGTCCTCAGAGGCTGTTCTCCCTCTAGAAGCACCCAGCAGTCAGAACATTCTCAGATCTCAGTATACATCCAAAAGCACAACTGAAATGTCATCCCTGCATACACTGCAGTAACCCTCCTCAAAAGAAAAAAAAAAAAGGAACAAAATCAGTGGTATTTTAATGACACATGAGAAGCCACCTCACTTGGCAACTGCAGCACACTGAATGAAAATCACTGTCAGCTTCAGAACATGGAAAAGCAAACGTGTAACTAGATTACAAGTGAGCACAAAGGGCTACAGCTGACCAAGACAGTACCAAGATCACCTCGAGTCAGGCAGTTAACTCAGCAGTGCTGACGTTGCATCTTGGCTTACATTTTTTGACACCATAAAGCATTCTAAAGACGACTCTCCAAAAATGGATTCCCAATCCAACAAAAACTGAAGTGGATAATCCATGTTTGTCCTTAATCTGATAAATCTGTGCTGTGCTTTCCAAGGATAACAGTCTGTATTGCTACCCTTAGATTTTCCCTTTTTTCATGATAGAAACTGTGGCAATTTGGGAGGACTGTAGAGCAGTTCAAACAGCTGCTTCTCCTCAGATAAGACATTTGGGTGTTCATACTACTTCTGTCTGCCAGATGAGTTATTTCAACAGGCTTTCATGAGCTGTTTGTCACATCCTTTAATGCTATTTTTCCTGTAGTTGCAACAATATTTAATAAAAAAAGCCTTCTGAAGCACACCTATGCTCTTTCCGATTTCTACTTCTTTGGGCAAAACAAACATAAGATACTACTTTTCCTCCTTGGCTTGCTTTGTATCAGTACAAGGCGGAAGAACACAAGAAAAACAAATTCTTGTTCAATTTCAGTGCTTGGCTCAAAATCAAGACTCATTAGTTTAAAGTAGTGGCTTGGAGCAGAGGAAACAGATCTTGGGGCCAACAATATTTTATCAGAGTAAGTTGAGCATCCATTAATCATTGAGATAATCCCAAGTATTTTGTCCCTGTCCAACTTGAATTTGTTTCAAGGCATCAGTTACTTCTGACTTTGATTATATAGAATCACCTTTGTGTATACATAGTCCTGAGATGAATGCAGAAAAAAACCCAACCACCTCCAAGCAGAGGAGAAGTCAAAGAGCATTTTCAGAAGGGCCAAGCACTTTCAGCACCAGGCAGAAGAGGAGAGATGTCAAACTATTTGAATTCTCAGTTGAAACACCAACATCACAAGTTAAACAAACTTTTCAAGGAAGTTGAGCAAGTGCTCTTCAGCAGCACAGCTACTGACTGAGATGCCAGCTGCAAACACTCCATTTTCAAAACTTTCACCACTGCCAGGTTTCTGAATGCATGATCTAGCTACGTTCCTTTGGCACTTAAAAACATCCCAGGAAAACATGCCCCACAGAAGTTATTCAGTGGTGTAGAGTCAGGTATGGTAATGATAAAAAGATAACAATTAATTAATTAACATTTAAACTTTTTACTTCGTGCTACAATACCAAGTGAGTGGGTGCAGTTGACACACCTGAGGGAAAGGATGTCATCAAGAGGGACCTGGACATGCTCAAGAAATGGGCCCACATGAACCTCATGAGATTCAATACAGCCAAGTGCAGGGTCCTGTACCTGCATCAGGGCAACCTCTGGTATCAATACAGGCTGGGGGATGAAGGGATTGAGAGCAGCCCTGCTGTGAAGGACTTGGGGGTACTAGTGGATGAAAAGCTCAACGTGACCCGGCAATGGGCACTTGCAGCCCAGAAAGCCAACCGTATTGTGGGCTGCATCAAAAGAAGTGCAGCCAGCAAGTCAAGGGAGGTGATTCAACCCTTCTACTCTGCTCTCGTGAGACCCCACATGGAGTACTGTGTCCAGCTCTGGAGCCCCCACCACAGGAAAGACATGGATGTGTTGGAGCAGGTCCAAAGGAGGGCCACAAAGACGATCAGAGGGCTGGAGCACTTCTCCCATGAGGACAAGCTGAGAGAGTTGGGGTTGTTCAGCCTGGAGAAGCAAAGGCTCCAGGGAGACCTTATAGCAACCTTTCAAGTACTTAAAGGGAGCCTACAGGAAAGACATGGAAAAACTTCTTAGCAGGGCCTGTTGCAATAGGGCAAGGGGTAATGGTTTTAAGCTAAAAGAGTGTAGACTTAGACTAAATATAAGGAAGAAATTGTTTATGCTGAGGGTGGTGAAACACTGGAACAGGTTGCACAGAGAGGTGGTGGATGTCCCATACCTGGAAACAGTCACGGTCAGGTTGGATGGGGCTCTGAGCAAACTGCTCTAGTTGAAGATGTTCCTGTTTTAGGGGGACTAGGACTAGGTGTCCTTTAAAGGTCCCTTCCAATGCAAACTATTGTATTTGTTTAAACAAATAACCTCTTGCACATGCTGTTCAGTTTCCATTACCATGAGTTTGGGATGGCTGCTATGCAGAAGTCACAGAGATCATTTCTTAGTTTTAACAGTATTCTTCAGACAGTTGTCGAGCTTCTAAACCCGCACTGATTTAGAAAATATTGCAGACCAAGTGTACGCTGCACAGCCCTGTCAAAATTGCCATGCCAAGCAGAAGAGACTGATGAGGCATCACATGGCTCACTGACCAGGGTCATCAGAAATCCCAATTCAGGTGCAATTTTACCTAGTAGACTGTTTATTATTATATCGTATGACATTTGAAGTAAGGTCAGCAAGTTGTCAACTGTCCAAAGGAGCTCTTCACTTCTACAATTGCACGATCTACTTAACACAACAACAAAGCTTTCCTACGTGGGCATGGCCATTTTCAAGGAAAACCCGCATGGGCATGGTTCCGTCTGCACCACTACAAAGGTTATAGGAATGTGTAGGCCCATATGTTATGACTTCTTTTAAAAGCCCAGGAAGCTTAGATCACACCACCAAAGTTCAAGCTGCATATTTGTTTTGGGTGGGTTGAGGTCATTTCTTGCGAAATGAATGCTTGGATTTACATCCTTCCTTAAGCTTAAGTCATTAGGAGAAAAAGAGGAAATAGATGTGTAATAAACAATATTTGTTATTTCACACCTTACCAGTGTCTAAAGGCTTATACTGAGTGTCAGTAATTCCAAATGCTAAAGGGACAAGAAGATAAAAAAAGTAGCATTTGCAAAGACAAAAAATGATGTTGAAATTATTACAGTGCCAGTGCATTTTTCAGTGTCAATAAATACAGCACAAAGCAAATAAAGGGATATCTTCCAAGTTAAGATGACCTTCAAAAGTGATCGTTTATAAAAAGAAACTTTGCAATGCAAAGAAATATAATCGGCGCACTGCAGGTTAGCACATAAGAGCAAAGCTGACTTAACAACATCGTCAAAGAGATGCTGGCAGCTAAGATTTCTACCTCAGTCTCAGCAAGATAAGGTAGGTCTCCTAACTCGGTGTCCTCTGATGAATCTCAGATCCCTTTTTCTCCACAAACATTATACAACCATTGCCTGCGTCAAAAAGCAAGAGCAAACATGCCCATGTCCAGTGAGACCTGCTCAAAGAACATCTATGAATCACTATTTCTAAGTGAAACTCTGGATTTTACATGTGTTTCCAGTTTATGTGTGTACAATTCTTACACTAGTATCATCTGAGATACCATGGAATGGGAAAAAGGCTAGGCAGGGGGAGCTTTTTGCCTGTATTAGGTTTGAAAACATTTTCAAGTATCTTAGCTCCCCTTGCAGTCTTTCTTCTCCTTTATGAGTTTACAAGTGCAATCAGAGCCTGCCCAAATCATATACAAAGAAAAAACGAATTATTGTGGTGATTTTTGGTACAGTTCGTTGTTTACAACCAAATTAAAAAGAAGAATTAAGATTTTCCTGAAAATGGGATCAAATATCTGCAGTTTTGGGGAGTACCTTCTGGTGTCAAAGGGAATGGAAAAATGAGCATCTTTAATGCAAAAGATGTAACGTTCTTCACATAACCCGCGTATCCTAGAGATTTGGCTTCTCCAATCACTCTTTTTCATTGCCTCATCCAAGATACCAGCATCACCTAAAACAAAAACACTATCTAGAGCTTGATAAACCAATCTGCGAGAACTTAATGAGTTAGGCAGAGTTTATTTACTTTTTAAGAACATCTGTATACAATATGTAAGGAGAACAATAAGTTGCACTTCATTTTAAAAATTTGAGGGTTTAAACAGAATTTTTGTTCTCCTTCACAAATGCAGTTACACCCTTTCATGTGAATTTCCTGCAAATTCAATAGCTCCAGTTTACAAAATAAGATTCAATACATTATGAACATTCCAAAGTGAATTTTGATGCAAAGAACTCCCCCCTATTGGTCTTGATGCACAACCTCTGCTTTTACATTATTAAACAGTCTGATTCAGAGTTTATTGCCATACTCTGAGTTACATCTCTGAACACACTGATTATCTTGTGGTACTCACATTTGGCTGTACAAACCATCTGCCTTTTTTTTTTTTTTTTTTTAATAAGAGAAGGTGGGTTTACGCTACACTGTAAACAGTAATCCCACAGTACCTATGTCCTCACCATGTGCAGGTACCTGCTCCAGCAGTGTTTGTATTTGCCCTACAACATTCCACCCCAATGAGCTCCCCTCTCCTCAAGTGACCTACGCAACAGGGTGCTACTCCACCTGACAAGTGGAACACGCTGTCCCAAACAAAAACCCCTAAAGATCAAAACAAGCCTTTCTGCTGACATGCCAAAAGTTTAGGCTAAACAGGAAAACATACTTGAAGCTCTTTTTCCATTACCTAGCATTATTAAACCATGTAGGCAAGAGATAAACATAAAAGGAATTTCTTTAATTAGATAAATTCACTCCTCAGCATCTGTTGTTTAATAGAGCAAAGCACATCAGCAGGTTAGAATCAGATAATATTGGAGTCTCCCACGAACTCACAGTTGAAGCTTCTTTTTCTTGCAAGCATTTGGGTGCCACTGGTTTTACTCACTGTAATACAACACTTCCAGTTAAATGCTTGCTGTAAAATGTAATGCCAGGTATGCACTGGGCCACAACAAGTGAAATTCCTTAAAATGATTATGCAGCATCTTGCAAGTTAGAACAACGCAGAACAGATGCACAGAGTGATCTTGCACAACTTATTTCCCTGAAGTTCTATACCACACATTCATTTTTAATAAACTTCAAATCAATTAAAGATTGTGCTTTCCGTAACTAAAATCTAAAAAATTTCTCTAACATAAGCAATATCCGTTACATTTTGCATTTCAACAATATTTCTTAATTGACTCTCTAAATTAAGATAATCTCTCAAAGGGTCAAAAGCCTCTGCCAAAAAAATAAGTTAATGCTAATATATTCTTAACCTCTATCCACAACAAACTCAATCCCATTGAGTGACTAACACATCTTACAGCCTAAAAGCAAATACTGTAAGATAGTAACTTTCAATTATGTTTGATTTTGCAGTCAGATGATAGAATTTTTATTAGTTGTGAAAAAAAAAATAAGGATAAACCAGGAAGATGTTAGCATCCATCTACTTTGCTATTAAAAAAGAAACCTAATCCAAATTTAATTTAAAATTTTTTTAAAATCAAATTTACGCATATGCTGGCATAGCAAAGGACCCTTCTAAGTGGCACTGTGCAAGCCAGTACAGGCAAAAACAGTGCAGACCAGCTAAGCGACACTGCCAAATTATTTCCTATCTGATCTGCTTGCACTGCTATATGTCTGTCTTGTGCAGAGATTGCCAATTAAGTGTGCAATGAACCATGAGTTTAAAGCAACTAGGCAGTTTTGGACTAGTCTGCACACTTGTACTCTGAAATATATCTGGGCTTTTCAGGAATGCAGCACTAAGCCAACTGCACCATGAAGCACTTATCACAATGCTTACTCAGGACAGAAGGTTAAAAGCAGCAGCAAAGTAAAATGACACTCCTGAGACTGACAGCTTTCTTCATTTGTCAAGTCACCTGCCAGGTACTAATGAACAGTTAACACAGCACTGTGGAAGTACAAGTCCTCTTCAGTTCAGGTATGCTGTGCTGAGAAATAAAACTCACATCATACAAAGATAAACAAGAATTCGCTTCAGTGAATTCAAATGCAATTATAAAAAAATGTTTTCACTTCATTTCAATTTATTACAAAAAGATTCTTTAAACAAGCATTATCTAGTTAGTTACTATCTTTACAGTAATTGTACATTCTCTGTTACTGAGAGGATTTAACAGCAGAGAGAAAAAAAGCTATTTTTAAAACCCAAAACTAGTAAAGTAACTCAGAGTAAAGTACTTGAAACTAACTTTTTAGACTGACTAAATGTAAAGTCATTTGTATTCCCTATCAGAAGCATCATATTTAATGAGTTTAGCTCTTGTTTGTATCAAAAGCATGGGCTGTTTATTGGCAAACACTTAAAATAAATATCACAGACATCTCTTCAGGAATCACATAGTTCCTAATGCTTTGGTGGTTTTACTGAGCAGATCCACCTCATTTTAACACACAGACTACTCTAACCTGCCCCCACCAAATGCACACACTTAAAAGCAAATCTAACAAAATGTAGAAGAAAGCAAGCTAAATAAGCTGCACATTTCATGTGCTGCAATCCTCCGCTCTTTTTGAGACAAAAGACTTGGTCATTATTTCATGTACCCCATCACTAGAAAGAAAAATAAAGGCTTCCGTTTTCACGCAGTTTTAATGATGAAGATTCAGAAGAGGATGCAGGCTCTTTCTTACCCATTCAGCGTGTACGAACCATTCCTCTTGAGTCTCATACTTGCAGATAAGAATCTTAGGAAAAAATCCAGAATGAGGTGGTTTGTCCTCTGCTAGCCCAGAACACAGGCACCTGTTTGGTGGTTGCGCTTTTTGTTCACCAGGGGATCTCTTTCCTGTTTCTCTGAGTCATCAGTGAGGAACAATGTGAAACCGCCACCAGAGCCACTGAGCAGGAAGCTCAGAGGAAATTGCCTGCAGCCAAACAAGAGTCTGGAGGTGTAAAATCTCTGCAACGCACCTCTGACAATATCTTGGAGCCCACCGAGGAAAAATAGCAAAAGTTCACGGAGATGGGGTTTTTATAAAGTACCTTAACTTCTCCCTGCGTGTGAAAGGATAAATCATGCAGAAAACTGTATTTTATCGGTGAGCTGCTCTTCTTCCAATTAGCCTGAAAGCAGCTTCAGATCTATTCCCTCCATCTCACAAGCCCTGCTGTGACTATCGCTCAAGTATTCAACACTACCCCCAGAGCACCAAGCAACTAAACAAGCAGCATTAAATAACAAATACTGAGACCTTTTCATGTTTTTTCTCTCCCTAATATCAAGTTGGAAGCTACACGTGTGGAAAGGGACACACAAGTAGTGGTTAGAAGGTATATTTTCCTTGTAGAAAGTTAAAAACAGGCAGAACTAAAGTCACACTCGAACGCTGCAGAGAAAAATATCCTCTAGCAGTTCAGTCCTGGGCAGGCTGCCCTGCATAAATCACACCACCGCACTGTCTCCGATGAGGCTGTTTCCCTTCCCTTTCTGTTCACCCTATCGTTCCCTAATAGCTGTGAACTAAACAGCTGCACAGCTTAACGTCTGGACTAGAGGGGTGAATCTACCACACAAAGCAAAAATTACTGCAGATAATTGTTGATCCCTTACTGTCTGTGAGCAAACTGACACTGACTCAAGTAATAAATCACATGGAAAACATTTTTAACAATGAATGTTGAAATGACTGTCGCTTGTGACCTAGGTGAAACTACTCTAGGATAATTGGAAAGACTGCACACTAGCCAAATATAAAGATTAAATATTCACTATCTAAACAGAGGAAAGCAATGCGTAAGGTCCTGCAGAACTCTGGCCTGAGTATATTATTCTGTATTTTAATGGCCCAAATGTCTAAAGACAATATGTTTGTCAAGCTGAATTTTCATCTTGATCCTATCTTAGCATTGTTCTTTCAGATTTGTCATCTGAAAATTCAACAGTTATAGAAAGACAGCCAAAAAATAGGAGAATTGCTTAATTTCCTTCTAGGTGCCTGAGTTTATACAGTTAGGTGTACCTGTGTAGGGACTGATCAGATCACAAATTTAGAGAGAAAAAAAGAGTTATAATGAATTACAGGCTGATATCAACAGTGCTGTATATTGATAAAAGGCAATGAGATTGAGCTGTACAAATGTGCTGCAGCGGCAAGATAGAAAGTAATTCTCAGCATCTGTAAGGCCTCATGTGGAGTACTGTGCCCAACCCTTGGCACCGTAGTTGAAGACAGATGTAGAATTAGCTGGAGCCTGGGGAGCACCAAGAAGAATATTATCTCTCTCTCAGATGAGAAAACTGAGGGAGGAAAACAACAACTTCCAAGAACTTTACTACTGTAAAGTGAAAGGAAACAAAATGGTCTTCCTGATCTAGCTATCACAAAGGGGCTTGAATTAAGCAAGAAATAAACTAGGTTAGTATTAGATTTTTTTTGAAGCTTTTTGTTTGTTTGTCTGTTTGTTTTTTAGGTACAGGAACAGATTACAGAATCTCCATGATTGCCCTTTGAGATGATCTTGCTCCAGAGCTGGAGAGTGACTAGGTGACCTTTGTAAGTCTCTCTCATCCCTAGCTTTCTATGATTTGCTTCCATTACCAGCTAGAAAAGAGAATGAAAATTTTACTGTCTAACCACATGAGGCAAACTAGCTCGAGGCAAACTAGATTACAGCCTGCTTTAGATTTTTTTTTTTCCTCAAAGTAAGTTATAATGGTCAGGACTGCTATCAGGTCCAATACATTACCACCATAGTGGTGGCAGCACTCTGCTTTTATCATGTACGTCATTGGAAAGCATTACACTTTGTGTTCTTCTCAACCACCAACTTTGCAAAGATCCTACCTATGTGCTGGCTGGTAGCAAGGCTTCATTCTTCCAGTTGCTATGGTCAGGCCCCATTGTCCTTCAAGAGTGAGCAAAAATTCACTATGGCCACAGAAGAGCTAGAAGTTAGGTCCCTGCGGGCAGCTACCTACCAGCACTGTATACAGGAGACACACGTTCTTGGAAGCTTACCAAAGGAAACTAGGATGATTAATTTGATTAATAAGTTAGAGAAGAAAAAACAGTTAAAACTAGTAAGTAAAAAATTTTACATAAAGATAATTTGCGTAAACCCAGAATCAAATGAAAACTTGAACTCAGTTTTCTTCTTGGAAGCAAAGATTTCTGGGGAAAAGTTTCTGAAGAGGTGCTCTTAAGCTCAGGTTCAGAATAAATCTGTTATGTCTTCAGTTTTAATTGAAATAAATCACGTCCCACTGAAAAGGTGCATGTCTAACAGTGTAATTAAAGCATGCATGACACTGGGTTCTTGGGGTTATCCACTAATTTACATTGGAAGTGAACCAGCAATATGGAACACAAGAGCTATCATGAGGTGGTATCTGATGACTATTATTTAATAGCAATTGAGTACTATTGTAAATTGGAGAATCACATTTTTTGTAATTTAAAAAAGCAGACCTTTCCATAGCTTTTTCTTAAGGCTCCTTTCTGGATGCAAGATGTAGGTGATGCACCCACAGAATTTTCCAAGCATTTTGGTTTTACTAGCTACCTAATTTCTTAAAAATAAATATCGGTATGCTGTTGCTGCAAGCAGCTGCTGTTTTTTCCAAACTCTACTTCTGCCGAAAGCCTTCAATACTTTTTAATTTTTCACTTCCCCATGCTCTTTCAGGGATTACAGCAGCACAAGGGTATGTGTTCTTTAACATCTCCATCTGAAAGCTATTATAGGAAACCAGCAACTAAATATAAACTGTCCAATTGGAGCCAGAGCCAGCCACATTGATGCTGGGATCCCAAAATGCTATCATGGACAAAAGAACTTACCACAGAAACACAGTGAAAGCCTACTTGCCAACACAACTCCTTCAGAAACAATTAATTCCTGCTTCAGAGAGGTCTTCTGGAGAAAAGTGTTTGGTTAAAGATTAAAAAAAAACCAACCCTTTATTTTTAATCAACATGAAAATAAGATTATAAACTTGCTGCAGTAGGCAACTCCACGGTGAAGCAAAATGCTATACACATTATCTCCTACAGTCTTTTCAGTGAGCTGCACCTAAAGAAATCCTTTTCTCCTCTCTCTCCCTACACGTACACATTCCAGAGAGCATACACAAGCTGAATCATCATTACTGTGGTGAAAACACATGGGAGGAGGGAAAACATCTTTGCGTCTCCCTAAGATCCCTTCTGACAAATAAAACATTCTTACAGCCCACTTCTCTTTTATTCCTTTCCCAAGCAGAATCCATAAACTTTAGCATAGATTATTTGTTCCCAGGCTAAACATTCATCGAATTACTGCTCTGCTTCTGAGGGGAATTTCAACAGGACCATTTGGCCCAGTTATTCTGGACGTTAGCTCAAAGTACTGTTCTTTAGATAAGAGAAATTAGTATGGATGATTTACCATTTTCAACCATCTCCCAGCCACTCTGTGCTTTGAAAATAGCACTAAAAGTTCTGTTTCAATTACTATTAAAAAAAAATAATCTCCATTTAATAAGGAAACGTACATGTTAAGTAAAAAGCTGGGTACAGAAAAGAATAGCTAGTCCTCTATTACTTGGAAAGACTTACAGTACACTCAGAGCTTAATTATTCATCCAGGGGGAGTTTTGCATATGAATGAAACATCTTTCTACATCTAAAAAGAAACACTCACTAGCAACCTCAGTTCTCCACATCTGGTCAGGAAAAAGAGGAGACAGTGTGCCCATACGTACCCTAATTTCCAGAGCCATGGCTTTTTCACAAGTGTTAAAGTTATTTCTATAGCATTTAGCGTTATGTTATACATGTATCCTTGACCCATTTCCCCCAATGTTTTTGAAAAATCTATTTGAATTTGTCCCACCATTGAAGAGAATAAGTTACTCCCTTTCTTCTGGAAAATACCCACTAACCTTATGCTTAACCTTGTTTTCTACTGTCTTGCAACATAACTTGCACTTAAGGGCTGGCCAAGTTAATTCCCAAGATAATCAATGAAACACTGAATTGTTACAGAAACAAATTTGAGTCTACTTTTCTGGTCTAATTATATACTTACAGTACTTTGTATTAGTTTGTATATCACACAGGGACCCAAACAGAGGGTCAGTCAGGTTCACTCCACTTCTACTTAACTACTTAGCTAATTCAGGTTTAATTTAAACACTGATATTAGAGAAATAAGCTTACAGGTCAATATCAACTATTGCTGGATAGGGAATGAAAAAGTAAAAGAGGAGGAGGAGAACAGGAAAATTGACTCCAAGATATGTATGGAAACAAATGTTTTCCCCAAATTCTGCTAATTCATTCTGCACATGAAGATAGTGCTGCCTCAGCTTCAGAGCTGAAGGGATTTCTTTGCCAAAGCTGTAAAGAAATCCCATTTCAGTGGGGGTTTTGGCTCAGTATTCGAAAGGAAGAAAAAACCCTGTGTGGGGACACCACAACAGTCAAACTACAAATGAAAGCTGTATCACATTCCATATATACAAACAGAAAGCCATAACACATTAGTTTGCTTTTAAGAGAAGATAATTTTAAATGAATACAACAGGCAGTCCCGATTTAAGGCAAAGATGACAGCAGCACTGAAAGGGTTATTGCAAGCACTTCATAATAAAGCAAAACAGGACAGTGTTGGAGAAAGTTACAGAACTGAAATAACAGAAAAGCAATCCGCCTGGAAACGGAAAAGGGTGGGTGAGCAGTCTCTACCGGAGGAGGGCAAAAGCCAGGGTTTATAAATTTAGAAAAAAATACACACCCACACAAAACTTCTCAAGTAAGGGGGGGGGGGGGGGGGGGGGGGGGGGGGGGGGAGCAGCACACAACATTTTACAAGGCCTTTATATAAATTCTGCCTAATCATTCCTAATGGACATCTGCCCATGGCTTAGTACAAGAAAGACCAAGCTTTCAACATGTGCCAGACTGTCTGAAACACAAACCTTTGGCACAACGCCTGCTTTGATCCCCCACTTTGGGCAGCTTCTTAGAGGTAGATTTGGAGCAAATGAACACAGACAGATGACTCTTTGGAAGGGCTGTCCAGGAGGG
Organism: Limosa lapponica baueri; assembly: GCA_002844005.1. NCBI lineage: Eukaryota > Metazoa > Chordata > Aves > Charadriiformes > Scolopacidae > Limosa > Limosa lapponica. The sequence goes on along the minus strand of KZ505641.1, from coordinate 3,295,164 downwards.
TTAATGTAATGCAAGTTAGGTATCAGACTTTGCAGTGCTCAATTGCATTACTTTTATCTTAAATGATTTCTAGATTTTAAAAACAGAGGCAGCTAGACAGAATAATTAGTCTCAGTGTTAAAGAGAGGTCCTTACACAGGGTTAAAGTACCGTGGAAAAGAAATTTTTCAGTGAGAGGTGAAAGTTGCCCTGGTTCACGCAGATGGGCATTAAGACCAGCCACGTGGACAACAGTTATTTATATAACTGTGGTAAAGGGCTGCAGAGCATGAAGACCCCCATTCAGATCAGCCCCCAAAACTTTGTCCATCTTAAAGGAAGGCTCATAAAGTAACATAATAAATAGTAAGAGAAGACTGATGTTCTTGGCAAGAGTAGCAAGCAGGTAATTTAGAGCAGGCACTGCCCCTTCAGTCCAAGAACAGGAAACAACTGTACGATTTACCAAAATGCCCCACCCAAGAAGTCCCAGTCGGTATAAAAGTCTCTGCTGCAAAATTTAGCTAATGATACAATCCAGGAGAAGCCTGGAAGTACCACAGAGCGAGATCGGGAGAGAAATTTCTGAGAAAGAGACTTTAGCTAAAATTAACTACACACAATCAAGCATGTACAAATCCCTGAAGCCTATAAAACAAGCAAAACGAAAAAGTAGTTTTCTACTGCGCAACTTGCTTCTTTCCTTTTTCCCTTTTTTTTTTTTTTAAATTTAGCTAAGTGGTCTCACACTAAGGTGCTAAAAGCTACAAGTAATTTTTAGTAGTTTAAAACTAGAGTGGGTTTGTTAATAATGAAGTAGTACCCAGATTCCAATACAGAAAAGCTGGTATTCTACAAGAAAACCTTTTGTTTCCTTTAACAAAGGAAAGGAAGGAGAATTCTTTAACTATTAAAAAGGGCTGTAATTTTGGTCACATACAGAACAAATCATTAAAAACAAGAGGTATTAGGAAATACAACTGGATAATAAGAGTATAAATTTTATAAGACAGACTATGCTATATATAAGTGAGTACAACAGGTAGTTAAGATATACAACAACTACGTGCTCGGTAATTAAAATATTTTTAATTTGAAACAAATGAAAAGTGTCAGCCCCTTAATCTCTGAATCTCCTTTTAAACTTGATTATGAGCTTGCCCTTGCACATCTCTCCAGCGTCCTCAAAGATTCACTCATGTCTTCCATTACTATCCTTGCCACTCTATGGACTGATGGGACTATAGAACACTCCTCTCACACTAGCATAAAGGAAATTCCTTTAAGCCCAAGTTCAGACTGCAGATGCAGATTCTTCTTTCCAAATATTATAAATTTCAGAAAGTTATTTGCTTAAGAAGTTTAACATTTACACCTGCAAAAGACGACAGATCTGCCAGCCACTAAGGTGTGTTTTGGTGTTCCTAATTCAGATGGGTCTGAAAGATCTTGGCAAAAATGCTTACTTGGGAAGGCAAATACTGAACAACCCTCTGCAATTCAATATCCACTACAAATTTAAACAAATAAGCACTTCTGCACCCATGGAATATAGTTGGCTTTGACCAAAGGGATTATGTATGGGAAACAGGGCTTGTGAGTAGTGGGGGTCGGGGAGTGGGACCCTAAAGATTAGCAAAAAAAAACCCCGTAAAGCCAAACACATATACTACAGGAAGACAACTATACTCAGAAGCTGTAACTGTTTAACCAGTTTCATAACCAGTTTCTAACTGGTATGAAAAGAGGAGAAAAGTGGAAAACTGAACATTTCAGAATAAATTCTGATCATAAAAATCATCCTGCATTTGTAGAGTCACTTATCAGACATACTTTATATGAGATATCTTCAGAGAGAAGACAATTAATTTACTATCTCAAAACAAATAAAACAAATAAATACAATTTTTTTTTCAGATTGTTCTGTACTTCTAAATTAACGCACGTAATGAAACAGTTTCTGTGAAATTAAGTGTAGAGTGAAAAATACCATGCACGTCAATGGCAAAGGCAGGAACAGAAATCACCTGAACACCGGCTTTTTAGGTGATCCTAACGAAGGCCTTGCCAAATTGGACTTCAGCTG
>KZ505641.1:3201990-3292760 GCA_002844005.1 Limosa lapponica baueri | reverse complement strand
ACTGAGGATAAGACACGCAGGGCACCATCTGTACTGTGTATTTTCATTGCATTAGCTAAGGCACAGCAGTGAATGCAAAGCAAAACTCTACTAAGGCCAGAATACCAGACTTTCAGTATCAGATAGCTGGTAGCTATAAATGCTAGACTCCTCAACACTTAAATGGTTTAAGGTCAGGAATGAAGAATCTGCTACATCTACCAGTTAGCTCATGTCTTCTAGTTCGGCATCTCCTTTCCCCAAAGTGTAAAATGACTTGGACAGTCAGAAACTGAGAAGATATAAAATCTAGGGTTTTATGAGTTGAAGTGACTCATGTAAAGCCAAGTACCGAATGAAAGAATAACATAATTCAGAAGTCTTCAGCTCTCAATTCAAACCTCACTGCTTATGCCTCATGCTTTTCAAAATACCTCTTAAGTGAGAGAAGCTGCATTTCAGTTCTGAATAACTGCCCTTCATTCTCTCATTTGTGCACATTATACACAAGATTTTTGCTGAACAAGGAGCTCAGTTCTCAAGACGAAATTGTAGGCAAAGCCTAGTTACTAGATTCTAACTTTATACGCTGTCATTCTCAAGTCAGAAGATAAAATTAAAAAATTGTACACCCACCACTAAATTTCATCCAAACTTTTTACAACTGCTGCTTGGCCACATTTCAGATTTATTCAGAAGCATTCCATCTAACCTATGCAATATGGAAACCTACAACCCAAGGTAATCCTTAACTCCTCACTTAGATAATTTATCCCATCCCTATATGTAGTCTTATGTCCTAAAAGTGTTCAGCCTAGAAAGCTGATACACTTCAGTAGCCAACAGGTGATCTGGGAGAACAAAGCAAAATAATCCTACTTTGGGAATGGAACATTTTCTTTGTGGCAAAAGATGGAGTAACTCAATGTTAAAAGCAGAAATTCTAAGCTACCACCAGAATTTTTATCCTTTTACTGTGCCATTACCTAGGAGGACAACTCAGGGGAAATGACTAATCTTGCTGCAAAGAGCCAGGTTAGCTGAGAGAATCAGTTTTGCGCTGAAAACTGAATAACCAAGAAGCAACTCGGTTTAGATTTGAAAACCTGACTGTCAAATTAATGAAGTCACAGAACTTCACATGACAGGTCAGAGATTGCTGAAAACCATCAAGTTTTTCAGGTGCTATCACCTTTCCATTTGAAAGGCTCTTGAGTGTTCCCAGAAGATTTTAACCATCGTCAGCTCAGCCCCTCATACACCCTCATGTGCACATATGATGGTCAAATCTTATTTTTCCTTCAAGCATGTTAAAGGGTACACATCTCATATAGCCCACTCATTCCCCACAAGAAGTCTATTCTACCAAATTATACTTAAGATTGCACTTGTGTTGAGCTTCCCTTTATGGATTCCATCTTTAGTTCTTCCAGGATTTAAAAGGTATACTAAGACTACAGTCATATGTTTTAACCTGTCCAGTTGTATTTACCCATATACTTCCATTAGAGCACAGCTTCATTAACTGCTGTGGGTGAAACACAGGCCTAACGATCACAGAGGCTGGGAACTTATTTTCAAGAGGACATTGGGTACCAGTTTGAGCTGTTCCTTCTTCACACACACCCTTTTCTAGAATTTCAACTTACACACTAGGGATTTAACCTAAATTTTGGATGTATAAAGCACACTGTTTAGGGTCACAATCACAGAGTTGTTAGTTTACATTCATGATTCAGAAGAATTAATTCAAAAGCCAATCATTAAATCCACTCTAAACATATTTTTAGTTTCCCACCAGATGGGCAAAGAAAAGCCTGCACCACAGATTGAGAAGGGGGATTCTCCTTACATGCTATTCTGGAATATCTACTATTTAACTAATGCTTTGCTACTGTTGTTATTATTTACTTATTTATTTTGCTTGGATTTTTATTCCAAGTTAATTTTGCTCAAAGTTACTGAAATGCAGTAATAAAAGCAGTCTTGCCTACAGTGCTGTGAACAGGACCCAAGCAAAAACTATACTAATTAGCATACAATTTTCAAAGGTCAATTATCCCATCATTAGCCAAGCCATTTACATTTCTGCAATGTGGAGTACTCTCCAGTTTTAGACAGTGAAATGGGACAAAAATGGATTAAATTTCTTAGGGTCAAATAGTACAGCGTGTTGCTGAGTAAGTGTTTAAACTCTCTGGTAGCTTAAGTAGCTCATAATGGGCCCTTTTCACACTATGCCCTCGTCCAGCTGACACCATCTTCTGTCAGATGTTTAAAGAGATAGAGCAAGCTTATCTACCAAGAAATGTTAACATTCTCTTATACTGTGAGTAAATCTCATTTCTTTAGCTCAAAAAAACCCCAAACAGTAAAGGACCAATTAGCAAAAAACGTCTAGCTGTATCTTTGCAGTCATGTAATTTAAAAGTGAGTAAAAGCGTAAATAATCAGCGGCTATACCTGTCACATCTAGAAGCAAACCCAACAAATACTAAGACACAGTACTGGTTGTCCTAAAACTGCTTCTAGTTCAATAACTAAAACTCTAAAAAGTATATAGTCAGAGCAACTTTTAAGGGTTATCACCAGTGTAATAAATAATGGTTTCCCTCCCCCCCCCGGATTTTAGCTGCATGGTACATAACCAAAAAGATATATGTGAAAGTGATTTTGGGCACGCAGTGGTCAAGCAACTCAAGTTTCAAAATACAACAGTTAAAGACTGCAGGCCTTAAAGCAGCTTTGTTGCACATATGGATTGTAAACCATTTTTGAAAAGTAATTTCTGTATTTTAAAGCTCTATCACCTTCAAATCCTGGAAGCATATAGACGTATGCGATTCTGGATCCACGGCAGACCTCTGCCACCTGAGCAGGCCCTGCTACCAGTCTGTTTCAGTACTGAAATATGCCAGCATCCTTAGGATGGCATTTGCTCTGCTAGCCTAGACAAGCAAACTGGGCAGAGGACTGCTAGGTTCAGCTCCAGGTGATGAAAGAAGGAAACCTCTAATAACTGGAAACCTTTCTGCCTCCAGCAGAGCTGGCATTTCTCCCCCTACCTATCCAGCTTTCTCCTTATCTGTAGTTTGCAGGCATACTCCCTCTATGATTGCATTTAACCTTTATATTGTACTCTCCTTCACATCTACACTTCAAGCTCCTGCGTCAGCACAGGATTCTTCAGTTTTTCAGGTCTCCATCTGCCAACTGAAAGGGCCTATGAAGACACAGTATAAAGCAAACTTAACTGTGCATGGCTTCAGCTTTGACCTACCTTTTGTTCCAAACTGCAACCCTCATTTCTTTTTTCCAGCTACTCCAAATTTCTTAAAAATATTTTAAAAGGTTAGCAGAGCTCTCCAGTTCCAATTAAATTCAGACTCAAGGAGTCACCACAGCAGATACTGAACTGATTGTTGCGTTCCCAGAACAGCCGTTTACAGTTGAGAGCATCAAATGAGCATCGTGCTTTAACCCTGCACGCTATTTACAAATCAACTTGCACAGCAGTTGAAACCCCATTTCTTATTTTATGAGTTGGGCTAGATCATCATTCAGAAAATCATTCTTGTTCTGTTTCTTCCTTCTGGCAACTAATTCAATGAAAAATTTTACTCTGATGATATATACCACCAGGCTTCTCCACATCCGAGTACAATAATAGATTATCTGCTTGTTCTAGAAATAAAAAAACCTCACCACATCGCCATAAAATAAAATAAAGCTCAGCTGAGAGCAGTGAAAGCCAGAAAGGGATATTATAGTACTTTTGCTGTGAACCTTTAAAAACATACCCATTTCAAGTTTAAGTGATGAAAAGCTTTGTTCTTCATAAATGGTGAAAAATGGAGGCTGTTCAGTTTCCTATGAAGGATTACCAGGGCATGAAACAGTTCTGGTCCTATACCTGACATCACAATTACAAAGCTTTGTTGCAGGTTGTCAGCATTTGTTTATTTATCTCAATGCTCTACAACATTTCACTTTCCTTATACACTGCACATCGTTAACCACATATACAGAGGAATTTGGATAATCTGAGATGTGATGATTAGTGAGATGATAAAATGAGAAGTGAGAGGCCTTATCTCTACACCTGAAGTGCAAGTGCCAAATAAATGATTATGCAAGCACCTACAAAACACTCTAAATCCAGGGCCAGAGTCCTTGCCTCACCTCTTTCATGTCTCTGCCTCTTCCAGTTTCCCCCACCTCCTAAAGAGTGATTGATATTTTATACTCATGACCAGATTTAGGGAATGTCACTGCAACACTTGGACATCTGTTCATACAGGTCACCATTTTTTATTGTATTACTGACCAAGATAATTTCAAGTCCATATACTATAAAGCTTTCCCCACACACACATTAGAATCAAGGTTATTTTCAAGGCCATCTTTTCCTTCTCTTCCACTCCCAGTGCATGTATTTTTGCACAATCACATAAAAACCAATTGCTTCCCTTATGTCTATCACCAACCAGCAACCCTGCTATTGCAAAGAATCCACAATAACAAAGAGATAGTTCATCCTACGGCTCAGGCACAAAGCAATAATGTGCTATAAAGGAAAGCATATGCATGTGTTTTTACATTAATCCTTTTACACAAAATTCCACCTTTCACCTGCAGGTATTATAATAAAATCCCATCATTTTGCTCCTCAAAACCTCTATGACAAATCTCACAAACTTCACAAAAGCACAACAGCAAGTGCTGCAAGAGGAAAAGTGAATAGTAAGTTTTGATTAAGCGTATTAGAAACACTTAAGTGTCATAATCAAGCTATGTTTTGTCCTTCTCTATAGACAGTGCAAAAAGATTCTGTTTAAAAGGTTTTTTCCGTATATTTTCTCATGACAGAAAGGTGAAAAACACTGCCACGAACTCAACAAGCTTCTTAAGACGACAGGATTTTTTTCAAGTTTGGCTCAAAATTATACTAAATCAATTATGTGCTCTTTCCTCATATCTAAACAAAGATTTGCCCTCTTCATGTTGTCATATCGCACTGTGCTCCAATTACTCACACTGCAAGCCAAGAAAGGTTACAAAATTTCTGAAGTTACTGCTGCAGAAGCAACAGCAACCTAAAATACTGGCATTTACAATAATAATAAAAGATACACACAATAGGAAAAATCATTACTTTCAGTGAAGAATCAGTGATGACTCATTTAAACACTGACAAACTACTGAAATTCCTTTTCTGGCAAGTTACTGCTCTACAGAAGGACTAACAAAATTTGGGGAAAAGCTTGCAAAAGAGAACATGTCACACTCTTCAAACTTGTCAAAGAATTCAGCTTAACACTATTCAATCCTAAAATATTTAAGGAGATTTTTTTTTTTTACCCACTATTTATTTCTACCTCAAGAGCAAGATGCATTTAAACCTGTAAACGGGTATTTCACTTTGCGACACTATGCAGCTATACTCTGTGCTATGGAGTTTGAAATACAACCTGCAGCTGGAGGGCAATTTAACTTGAGCACAGATAACCTGCACTTCCCCTAATTACAGATTCAAATAGTAGCTGTGTGCAAAGCCTCTGAAATAATTACAGTCCTTACTAATACAGTGTAAGTGATGATATACCGAGTCATTCAGAAGAGGAAAAAGACAGGAAGACAAACCTTCCAACAGTGCAGATGTTGCTGTGGAAGGATCCACTTTGTCCATTGCAAGCATTTTATGATATTCATATGGTTTTAAAATTCAGAGTTATTAATCAACATGTAAATTAGAATTTCTAGACTAAGATTTCTGTCTGTTAGATATATGGTCTTTCAGCTACGTAATCCTACCAGGGAACTGTATTAAAACATTAGGCTAACAGGCTAATTTACCAAAAAAGTACAGTGAGGAACCTGAAAATTACTCTTACTTTATTGACATGATCCTCATTCCAAACCTACGCCTTCTACTCTTAGGTATCATGCTGTCATTACCTCATTAAGATTCAATCAAACCATAAACTATCTGCGGTGATCACACCAAGAAGGCTGCCAGTGCATGTACCTGATAAAACAATTGCTCTGGAAAAATCTCTTACCCAGAAAAGACTTTCTGCTTCCACTCAGTTCTTTCTAGCAGGCCAGTGAGTGCTTCCCCTTAATGCACGCTCCACTTCCAAGGTCAGTAATAAGAAATGTACCACCACTTTCACACGGGATATACACTAAACATTTGAGGATACTTAATTTTTTACTTTCATTATTCAGAAGCATTTAGTGGAGGAAAATAGCTCAGCTCTGCATAGAAACTAACTTTCTCTAGAATCAATGTCTTGGCCCTCTAAGAGCATTCTTTAGACGATAATGGCCCTGAAATCTTGTGAAGAGTCATTTATTGTGTGCATTTAAAAGCTCACTAATAGGAAGGAGCTGCTTCATGACCACATTCTTTGAAGTATCTTGAAAAATGAAAACTTAACTCATTTCAACTTAATACTTACAGGACAGCACACAAAGCAAAAACATTCACCATTATCTGGCTGGTTATCCCTAAAAACACAACACAGGTGATGCAAAGAATTTCCACTGTAAGGTTCCTCTGGAGGAATAAGAGGCTCTTACAGGAAGAAAAGATGGGTGGTGTGATTAGCTGACATTTCCATTCTGAGAAGAATACAAAGACCGTGCCACCATCATAACCCAGAAAGGAACAATATTGTTCTCCAGTATTATGACACTCACTAAAGCATTCTAAAGGAATAAAACAGCCTAGTTCATTGGCTTCACTCCATGAGAAAAATCATTGAGGACAGCATAATCCACTCATAACTTCATCTGACCTGACTGCAACAGCCCCCACCAAACACCATGCTGAAGTAACACAAGTTTGAATTTGACAACTCAAACATGGCAGCATCAAGATAAAATTTAAGGCCAGCTGGCATCATTCTACCTTTTTGTAAACCTTTTCTACTTCAAAATTCCAACTATGCCAAGAGCTACAAATTTAAGCACCCCTTCCTACAAGGGGGAAAAAGATCCCAATCGCTCAGATGAACGCCTGTTCATCAACAAAGAACTACAATGCCCTTACACATACAAAGCAGTAAATGGAGGGGAGCTTAGGCCTTGGAGGAAAGGCTGTGCACCTCCGAGTGCAGCACAGAGGCTCTCCTTATCTGCCTCTCATCCTTAGCAGTACTGTGACCTACAGAGCAGTGATGGTAAGCAGCTCCCCTCCTCCAGCACTCCTAAGTCTCAGACACTTCCTGTCTCCACTGGCATTTATTTTCAGCCCTCAAGATTCCTTTCTATATGTTCCAGGAACCCTCTAGCCATCCTCTGTCCAGATGGCAGACTTCAGATGAAGGGAACAGGGTCTTGGAGAGTCTTTTCTTGGCCTGCTTCTCAGCAGCCTGCTGGAACTTAGAGGCAGGCTGAGTCTTGCACAGACAAGGCTCTGTTGCACTGCAAAAGCCCTTCAATCCCTCTCCACAGTTTTCCTCAATGCCCTCTTTGTATTCAAACAAATTTGTCTTAAACCTTTTAACAGCCTCTGCTTTCCAGGGGCATGCTTTATACAATCTACTCCCTACAAAGCTGCAGAAAGCCAATAAAAGGGCAAAGGAAAAGGGTCTTAAGCAACGCTATAATGGACAGCCAGAGCTTCAGTTTTTACTACATACAAAGCAGATGCTATTTTGACAAGCAGATGCAGAAGGAAAAGGTGGGCAATAGGTTTCAGTCCTGTTGATCCCTATCATCTACAAGAGATTTCTGAAACGTGACAGAAACACAGGAGTTCATATACTCAAATTCAGTCAGGATCACCACCCTACAATGAAGTATTTTCAAACTATGACTCTCCCAGATAACTAGTCCTTCTTAAAGACCAACACAGTATTATCACCAACGCTACCCATTCACATACAAGCTTCAGAGAATGACTTCTATGTCTCGTTTAAGAAAGCCAAAGTTTTGCCAAAATAAGTAGAAAAATGGAAAAAAAAAGTTTCCAACTGAAGCTTCACTGAACAACGGTTTCTTAAGTTATAGTAAGATTTATTCAGTATTCCTGTAACTCTATTCATATCAAAGCCTATGGCATTACTTGATTTATTATAGCTATATAAATGAAACAATACTTCCAAGACCCAAGAGGGTTTAAATCTAAAATAAAGCTGGATGCTTCAGAGTAGAATATATTTAGGCATAAGTATTCTGAAATCAAATGCATAAGCAAGGCCAGTTCCCCATTTAAAGACTGGAGCTATCAGCAGGCTCTAATGTAGCTCTTGACTAGAAAGATTAATTTAGGAAATGATCTGCAAGAACAAGAACAAATTGAAGAACTTCAGTAAAACCCCATTAGGGCAGGAAAAGAGAAGTTACAGAGAAGCTGCAGCAGCACAGAAAATCTTCCCAATTTCAGGTAGAACTTTAACAATCCAGCATCTCAAAGGAAATGATCAGAACAGTGAAGTGATGGGAAAATTAAGCAAAACATGGCCTTGTCCTTTGAAGCCTAATTGAAAAAAAAAATGCATCTTTTTTGGTGGGAAAAAAACATTAAGCACTGCATTGCCACTGTCATACCTGCAATGGTGTTTTTTTCAGTCAAATTATTGTCCTTTGCCATTGATTTTACCATTTACATTTTCATAATACTGCCTGTGAGAGGGTATCTTCAGTCTCATTTTGACCAAAAATCATACAAGAAATATCTTGAAGAAAATTCAACACTTCTTTATGGGATAGTTTGAAAACCAAGTGCTATAAATAAGCTATATTCCATTCCCTGGCCAGATTCTTAGCATGTATACTATTTTTATTTTCCTGAACATTTGTACATTGTTAGAAACCAATCTTATTCAGTGAGATGCATAAAAAATCCATAACTAATTTCAAATAGTTCAAACCCTTTTCAGATAACTCCTTTTATTTAAGGGGTGTGATCTATTTGCTCATTAGGATAATACACTAACTGCATGATGATATAGATATAGCTCCTCTCGGAAACATTTGGGACTGTCTAATTGAGTTTATCTGCTCTTATGAAATGTCCACTGCGTGATTTACAATCCTTTACTGTGTAATAGCTATAGCTGATGAACTGGTTTTAAGTTCTGGTTTATCTCCTCCCTTCTCTAGTTTCTCAACAGATAAAAAAAAGATAGCTTCATCAGAAATTCAATTTATACATCCACAAACAGTGGTTTGCTACTACTAGAACATCACCTAATTCCATGAACTGAAAATCTGATCCAAAAATTACGTTATTTAAAACTGGAATCAGTTATAGACCACCTAATAAATCTTAGCTAATAAAACATAGGTGGAGTGAGCCAGATATTAAAATCATAGAAATTTAAGTCCATCAGCTGTACAGTCAATGCAACACAAGGAAACACAATAAACCACCCCATTATGATTTGAGACACCCATCCCCTTACCACTGGAAAGATGAACTCTCTTTACTTAAGTCAATAGTTTCCTAACCAGACACTTAGATGAAACCTAGAGACTTGTGAGGGCTGTTCACAACAAGTAGTCCAAGATCCAGCAAGCATGGTGTGAGATACTTGGCCTCTGATCTGAAGCCATGCCATCCAATAATACCCTTGGCACTGAGCTTTCATACTGACCTTTCCCTGGTTGGCTCCCTAGCCAGCAGGTGTCCGAAAAACTTTCTAAGATTATGAGAGTGCAGAATAAAAAAAAATAAAAAAAAAAAAGAGAGATATATATGATAATCCTTTTAAAAGTCATGCAATTAGTCAGACTTTGAATAAAGTCTAGAAAAAAATATAGAATTTAATTATACAAAGAAGGCAAATGGAGCAAAGTGATTGAGGGAAAGTGGAGGGGAAAAGACAATGACTGCTGTAATACCTGAAAAGACACTTAATCATCTGTCAGGATATGTTAATAGAGCAAAAGAACAAATACAAATGAACACGTATTATGATTAATGGAGAGGATTACTGCGTTATCTGTTAAATTCTACATGTTGTTGCTTTTAAAGTAGGGTAGGAAGCGCATGTGCTTGGTCCAGCAGTTACAGCTAAGCTGTAATAGACTTAGGGGTGACAAATAGACAAATAATTTTGCACTATTTTTGACACAGTAGTGGGAAATACAAGACATCACTGTATTGGAACTTAAGCATTAATTCCACATAGCTTTAAAACCAGAATTGAAAACAGGTAAGATCAGCCTAGCACTTACTGTGTAATGACTGTTTTCCCTGCATCACAGCAAAGAGTTATCTCAGAATTCAGCACGAACAACCCTAATAGCAATAGTATCACAGCCCAGGACAAGAGCACACTAAGAGCAGGAACAAAAGGGCAGTTTATATTGCAAGTCTCTTGCAATGAGCATCTAGGTCTACAAGCAACATGAAAAATAATGCAAGATAATAATACAGAAGGTGGGACACTAATCCTATACATTAGTAAACTTGTAAAAAGCAGATGCTGAAGCCACAGGCAGCTTTGTTATACATAGCATCTATCTTCCCAGTCACAACGTTTTTCCACTATTATACTAAAAATTCATTGTATCACCCATCTCTTTGTAAGCTGCACAGGGATTTTTCACACTGATTTGAAGCTAAATAAATGCTGCATTTCTTTCACATTCCGTTCTGAAATTAGAACTTGCAGAGAAAAGGGACCATAAGGGAATTCAGCTAAATAGTCACCAACTGCCTATTCTGTTCTCTATGGGTGGTTAGGCTACACTTAGCCCCTTTCCATGTGTATTCCCTGGAAGCATCTGTTTTAGGTTGCTATTTTGATATCTTCATACCAAAGTCTGTTTAAATAAAGCAACTATGATCTTTTGGCTAGTAAGTGCTAAGAAAATCTTTGCTTCGAGACAACTGTATTCTGTTACCAACAGAGGAACCCCTCTGAACTGTCTGCTGAGGGTGTTTTTGTCAATAGGTCATTGGAATGTGCAATGTGAAAAAAAAAAAATTTACCCCCAGTATCCTTAGCTTTATCATCTCCAATAACCCTGAAACTCCCTGTTAAAATCGCTGTTTCTGTAAAGCTGTGTGGGAAATGAGTTATTCTTTATCCAAGTCTATAGACAGTCATTTGAGTTTGGAACTGACTGCTATAGAACAACTCACTGTTACAAAACTTAAGAAATACGCAAAAGCTCGCATCTACAATATTTTTAAGTAACTGATATTGATACTGCTATTGCTTTCAGAAAAGAAAAACATTTTCTGGCAGTGCTAGGAAACAGAAGCAGTGGAATACTTTGAGACTCCTCAGAAATGGGACATCCACGTTGGCAGAACCAGTGACAGAGTGAAGGGCAGAATTCTTGCCCACATACAACCACATGTCCTGTAAGATATGGGCAAAAAAACCCCATGATTTCAAGCTCACTCCAACACCCTGCTCATATTACTTTTTTTTTTTTTTTTGCAAGTCAAATATCTATTCTGAGGTTGTGGTTGGGAAATCTAACAATGTTATATTACAAGGAAGGGCTTTTCATAAAACTGTCCAAATGGCCTACATCTTCCGTACCAACAGATATATCTACTCAGCTAGTAACTATCTGATATTTAAACATATTGCATGACAAGAATACCTGGAAAAAATAAGAGGTAGAACCAAAAGAAAAATAAACATAGTTCTTAACATGTAAAAACTGTGAGAGCATGAGGGAAACTGAAGTTTAAAGAAGAGTTCTTAACTGGGATCTGCAGCAGATCCAGTAAGATGCAGAAGCACTAGAGACTGGTTCAGCCACTGGCCTACATGAAGCCTAGAAATCAGTAGTAGTCAGTCTGTGCAGAGAGACTCAATTCATTGTAATTAGGCATAAAGAATGCCTGGTTTTTTACTGCATTTGCCATATGCCTAAAACTGGAGAGGACCATCAGATAGGAGGGTAGCAACATCAGAACGGGAAAAGGTGCATTTCTCACATGCAGTTTATGTTCCAAGTTCTTAAGGTTCTACTTGTTAACATAAGGAGACTCCTGAACCACAAAATGAAAACATCATAACTAATTTCTTATCTCTTGCTTACTAGCACACCACCTGCAGAATGAAATAACAGAAATAAATTACTTTAAGGAAATATTTCACAACCTTCAACTGCAACTCATCAAGTCAAGCATTAGGTGACAACATAGACCCTGCAGAAAGTGCTAATAATGTCTCTTGGTCTAAACATATTGAGAGTAACACAAGAGTTTACTGAAGAAGGGTGAGAGGGAAAGAGTACTTGTAAAGAGGTCTCAGTAAACTGCTTCTGTCCTCAAGTTTTGTTTCATACAAGTAGATGTGGCAAACATACATTCTTAACATTTGTAGGTAAAGGCTAGCTTGAGGCAGAAGAGGTGGACAGGAAAGACACTGAAGTCTTTGGTTTCTCTCTCCCTGCTGCTACCCCCATCTGGTCTTTCTTCCCTCTCTCCAGCAAAGCTCTTTCCCAATTTCTATCTGCACGGTACCAGCTCATGTCCACACACGTCTGTGCTAGTTAAAGTATAAAATTGTCTTACCAGCAGCAGCACAGTGAGCAGATGATGAATTCCATTCCAACAAAATTAACAGCAGGGGATTTCCGACGAGATGGGAATAGAGTAAAATACAGTTCAGATACTTAAAGAAACGTGGGAAGCCCAAGATGACTGACTACTGAAACATGGCCTGAAATATTGGTAGCACTTTTCCAGAATTCAGCAAGATGCAACTTCTGGCAGGCAGAGTGAAAAACAGAAAAAAGGTTCTCTTCCAGAGAAAGGGTATACATAGCTCAGTCTTGAGCAGACAGCTGCACAAAAAAAAAAAAACAAACGGAAAATGCTTTCTGCTTTTCTTTTATCTATCAGAATAGCTGTTATCTAAAGTTTCCTCCTCTTCTGTTAGGGTAGGACTTTAAAAAAAAAAAAAACAACCTTCTCCCAATAAATGAAGATTTAGCAAGCATTTTTATAATGCTTTTATCTACTTCTGCCTACCTTTCAAGTCAGTTTGGAAGCAAAGAAACAGTAATTCCAAAATAATAAATATGTAATGAGAACTATTTCTTCCAATTCTTCCTTTCCTCTTTTACAATATTAATTCCAGTGATTTGGACACATCAAAGAGTCCAAAATATCTGTTGAATCTGTTATTTTTTCTAAAACCCACCCACTTTCTTGAAAAGCATTGAAATGGTCATTTTGTGTCTGTTTTAAGAGATTTCATAACTTCATTCATCTTTAGGCGTATTAGTCAGGAGGGAAACATTCCCAGCTGCAGAGCCTTAAAGCTCCACCTTGTGGACGACGCCTATAATACACAAATAGGCTCCAGACAAACGGAGCTTACAATTAATAACGTGTTTGACATTTACACTTTGTCATCAGTCATACAGCAAGATAGCCTCTTAAATGCATTCTACCGCAGTAGAAAAACAAGCAGTGAAGGACCACCAATAAAATGAAAAGCTGGTTTTATTGTGTGGCAGGAGAATAGTCATTCTGCATTGAACCAGCAGGTAGCACCTGCAGCAGTCCACAGCAGGTCTTGCTTTCACCACGTTTGCTCGCTCCTATGCGCTGGACTTATTCTGTTCATAAGCAGGAAAACAGGGAACCACAGACAGATTTATCTGGCCAAGGGGCAGATGACCAAAGAATACAGCAACCCTGCTATTAAGAATAAAGAACTAACACAACTTCATCTTATGATACTAGATTGCCTGTAATTTTACATAGGTGTTCTGAAAGCTCTTCACAGTCCTCCTCCAGCTGTTACAAACTCAACTCAATGTCTGCATTCAACCATTCCTAAAAGCTTGTCTTGAGAACTGCACAGCACAACCGTGTGCTGCCCATGACTATGCATCCAGTGGACTTTAAAGGAAACTTGAACCAGTACTGCCCTCTGCTGAAGAGGAGCCTGCACATGGAAATTGTAGCAAGTTTTATACCATTCTATTTTTCTACTTCATTTATATACCTCGTTTTTCCTCCTTCTCTGTAAGCCTTTACAATATTTGGGGTTCTGCTTTATCATGTTTTTTCCTGCTTCTTATTCCCCATGAGGGTTACAAAGACATCAGGTAGATTTTTAAGTTTACATACTATAATACCATCCCAGCACATAGAGACTCCAGAAATAAAAGAGTTGCTGCACTAAAGCACTGCAGACACAGCTCATGGTTCTAGAAACATAAGAGGAGATAAATAAGTAAAAAAGAACAGAAAATGAAGTGGTCAAAAATAAGCCCAGAAAAATGAATTTAAAATTTTCCTTTGTCATCTGCAGTACCCCAGTCATATGACAGTGTCACAAGATGCCCTTCTGTAGTAAATCCAAGATACTTAAAGAATGTACATCCGTATTGATTCAATACTTTGAATCAAATTACTTTCTCTGATATAAACCTTGCAATGTTTCTATTTTCAACCAGTTGTTCCACTTTGATAGTCACAACCACCTGAAAATTTGAATAACTTAGGGACTGAAAAACTGCACAAAAATCTGAGAGTGGCGTACTTTAGGCAACACAAATATACTTTGGCTGAACAATACATTGGCTTGGAACATTGAAGAGAACAACTTCTGAACTAGTTGAATGCAAGTTCTCTGAACCTGTAGAAAAGATGTAAGCATGCCACTCAAAGTCCATCACTGCAGAAGCATGTGAGTTTTCTGATGCCCAGAAGCTGGGAGAGCCTGTATCTCAGCTCCGAATCACCAGCCAGCAGCAGCCACCAGAAGATTTTTTTCAAAGTCGCTGCAAGGACATTGCGCCCATTTCAGCAAGTTTCCACAGCCGGAGGCTGACTCCATTCCCTCAAAGTCACCCCAAAGACCCCCAGCTCACCCCAGCACGCTGGCCAGCTGCAGAGGGAGCCTGTGTCCCGCATGCCCTGCCAGGCTGGCCCCCAGGTCCCTTCCCCGAAAAGGCAGTGACCATCATGTCACACACACTAACCCAGGGTCTGCTTCTCGGTTTCACTTTTCAGCAATGATCATGCCGGAAAAATAGAAAGAGCAGTTACTCAGCCAGCAAGAAGAGGGCCTGATCCACTGCCGCATGGTACCTCTGAATCTATTTTTAGAGCGCATGTTAAACTCCACACATCAAAAGAAGTGCTTGTTTTAAAGAACACTGAATATTTTATTCTTCCTGTTCTCTAAGGTATACTACTCCAACTCCAAATGACCTCTTACCTCACACAATGCTTCTGTGGGAAGGATAGGCTTTCTCTTTTAAAGAAAATAATTGAACAACACATCCTAGGTTGTTCAAGGCAGACTCTGGTCTCCCCTTTTAATACCAAAAAAAACCCAAAAAACCAACACAACACCAAACCAAAAGACAGCCTTTTACTGGAAAAAAAAAAAAACCAAACAAAAAACGTACAGCCTCTATGGAGTGCTCTATACTCTTCACTGTTGGTGGCTGTTACCCAAAAACAAGAGCCCAGATACAGTAGAACAAAACTTTGTTAAATTTATTAATAGATTTTAGAACCAATAGAAGAGACTAAATATACCCACCCTAGTACATAACCTGAACCAATTTACATCACCTTACCACACTGTAGTCTTTAAGACAAAACTATCAAGTCCTTCTTTAAAAACAAACCAAAACACACAAAAAACCTCACTCAGTCTTTATTCCAAAATGCAGAAGCATGTCTTCATTTTTATAGTTCACAGAGCAGGACTGAACTCGCTGATAATGAAAACACTATGTTTGGATGGGAGGCCAAAAGCCCATTTGTGTATTAACAACAACCAAGTGAAGACCTTAAAAAAATAGCATGCCAAAGCAAAAGTATCTGTCATCACTGACAATGTGAAAATCCCTTGTTTAAATTAAGCTTTGATAATTGCCCTTCATGGAATCAAAGCTTCAGTCCAAAAATGACATCTAATACATAAAAGTGTAAATGCCACTGTTCTCATTTGGACCCCGTATGAACCTGTCAAAAAGGCTACTCATCTTGAACTCTCATTTTTCACTGAATAATCTCCTTTTGCCCCCTATCTTGCTTCAGCTATGCTTGTGTGCAAATATCAGATGCGACAGTTTGGATTAGTTTATTTGGAGCACTAATCACTGCATTCAAGAATAGACAGATCACATTTCACTTACGGAAAGGTACATCTCATTACTACAGAACTGAAGGAACACACTGAAGCTGAGAAAAGCAGCAGTAAATTTTAATTTTTTTTTTTTTTGAGGAAAGGCCATATTTAGCACTTAAAAAACAGATGCAGCCAAATTGTTCCTGCAACAGCAGAAGCAAAACCACACCTATCCTGGTCCAAGTCAGTCTTGTTGAGATAAAACTGCATCATGTTTCTAGCAATTTCTTCCTTAGAAATCAAAAGCGTCACAGCTAGATTATCTCCCCAAAAGCCCCAAGTGCTACCACATGCTTTGTCACTATAGCAGTATCTTTCTGCTTGGCAGCCTCACCATGCTTTATCACTCTTTTACTTCAGCTGCCATATGCTTAGCTTCTTTGGCTGGGAGATATTATGCCTGCTGATCCACTTAGTCTGCAAGTGTAAGAAAAGCATCCTTCACGTGAAAGGGCTAGCAGGAACTGACATGTAATTTTTTAAAATCCACAACTTAAATTAGATTTATTATCCTACAGAATAAAAATTCATTAAATTCCAAAGATCCCTTGAAGGAACTACAGGAGAGACATGTCTGTCAACAGAAGCATATTCTAAATCCACTTTTCAGCACATCCACTCCATCACAAATAGTTAAAACAGCAAAAACTTTATAAAAAAGTAAGGCCGGACTCAGGCTGCCAGGCTATACAGAGAACTACATGCAAATTATATGATTACAAGAAGAGTGTTCTGGGCAGATAATTCACCCAGAATACGAGAACTGGGCAGGAAGTTCAGAACCACAAGAAATTCATGCCCATTTCCCTTACGATAATGAAACGAAACGAAACAAGTTCATTCATCTTCACCTTTCACAGAAATTATAACCCATAGAGACTGAGGGCACAGAACAAAACACATGGATTTGCTATAATGATGCACTGACAGCAATACACATATATCTTTAATCCACGTAGGCCTCTTCTGTATTTTAAAAATTAGTCAGGTTAGAAGTGTGGACTGCAATGACAGATTACATGAGCCTCACTGACTAGTCTTTCTATGTGTTACATCATGTTCATATACTTAGTTATTGAAGACATCAAATAATTCTGTTGCCAGTATCCTGACTGATGCTCCTTGCCTGAGATTTCAAAGTGCAGTTATGCTTATGGTGTCTGCAGCTCTGTCCTATAAAAAAAAAACACCCTTCCAGCAAAGGAGGTTAAGCAGTTAAAAAAAACCAAAAGCCAAACCTTGTTTCTAATACTGTGACAAAATTTGACCACTACAATCTAAAATAGCCAGTCAGAATAAGCTTCCTAATACGAAATGGTAGTTTCAGTCACTTCCTTGGAAATATTGATGCAATAAATAGAAATCATAATAAAAATAACAGAAAGTATTTCTGAACTTACTACTGACATATAAAAGTATGGAAAGACAACATTTTTTTCCTTAATTAACGTGCTCACTCTATCTGACCTCTGAGGTCTTCTTTATGAAGCCTGAAAAGACTGACATTCTGGAACATTGTTGATCTTCTCTAGCTCAACACTAGAGAAGAATTCTAACTCATGCAGTTGAACAGGCAAACTAGTCCATGTTTTGAAGTTTCATACCTATGTAGATAAAATAACTAAAACCTTAAAACCAGTCAAAGAACAACTGATAGTAACCTCAGTTTTCCCACCTGATAGAGCCTGTAGGGAAGGGTCAACTCCTGAATGAGCTTCTTAAAGAAAAGGAAATCTATGTTTTGATTCTCTGGGCAAAACTGTTGAGAAAGACATCAACACACACACAAAAAGGTAAACTTATGTGACCTGCAATGAATATGAGAAACTTAAAACTTTTATGCACTTGGAAAATTTAAGCATTCTTTTGAATGCACGTTTATATTATTTCTTGCATTATCTATAGCATTGCACACAGGAAGCAGCTCGACTCTGGGAATTCAGCATCTCCCTGCTGGTTTTCTTCCTAATGTTACATAATGGACCAGCTTTTATAGTGTGACTGCCATCCTTCTCTTTGGTCTCTGCTTTTAAAGAGTTTTCTGGTTTCTTGGTTTTTTGTTTGGTTGGTTTTTTTGTTTTGTTTTGGTTGGTTGGTTTTGTTTTCTTACAGTAACCTAAAACACAAGATCAATTTCTCATCATAAAATCTTTTGAGTCTAGCTAATTGGCAACGTCAGCATTAGATCCTTAACAGAGAATGACCTAATCCATCTTACTCTGCACTGAAAGTAGAGGACTCCTCAATTATCTTTGAATATGCGATGTTAAACATATGTCAGTTATCAGAGGCAAACAGACACCCTTTGGATTGCTGGGAACCAGCAGTGTTTTAGTTTGCCTGGTTTAATACAGGATATCCACACCTGCAGTAGAGCACAATGACAGGAAAATCAAGTTGATTTTCATATGGTATTCTTTTCTCTGATAAAAATACCCAGAAGCAACAAGCCATTTTCACCTATGTTTCTCCCCCCTCCCTGCCCCCAACATGTCTACAGTATTTGATTCTGTAAATTATTTGACTGACCATTATCACTACTCAAAAAAAAAAAAAAAGAAATCAGTGTCAGACATCAAGGCTGAGCTAATTAAATCCGGCATGCTTTACTGTTTCTAAAAATCTCTCACTGACCATCTGACCTGCACAGTAATACTTCTCTTTCACAGATATAAAAAAAGCGCTTTCCTAAACCTGCACTTTCCAAAGCACTTCCCCTGCTATGTACAGGGTACAAAAGCACACCTCCACAAAAGCACAGAGGTCAAAGGCAAAGAGAAACAGTCTTAATTTCTACTTACACCTTAATAAATCTCACATACTGGCCTCAAAATCACCCTTCAGCCCTACAGTAAAGTTCATCAAGGTCCTAGACCTTAATAAAAAAAGTCATACAGGCAAACTTACAATTTGAAAAAGAAATTAACACTGTACATTGAGTAAATAAACACTCACTAAAACCACTGCAAATATATTGTAAAACAAAGTATTGAACAGATAAACATGATTAACACTTCAATAGTCATCACCGAAAAGGCAATAAAATATGTTTAGTAACATTTCATTTATCCAGTTTATAAACCATAGAGTGCAGGAGTCATATACAATCATTAATCAGGTAGTCTCATCCAGCACAGCATTAAGTTCAACCTAAAAATCTAGAAATCAGCTAAAAGTAGTTCCGATGTTTCAGAAAGGAATTTAAGTAACTATCTTCCCCTTAGCACGCCACACACATCTTAAGCTTTTCCCAAATAAAATTCATTTTTGCCCATTTACTATTTCTCCCTTTCTTGCCTAGACACATTTAAGGGGGATATATCACCACTGTGTTAAAGGCCACCCATTACCCTTTTCTTTCTTCCACTTTCCAAAGACCCTTTACTCACATGCTGAGTACTTGGTTTACTGTGGAAGCTTTTCCCAAAGGGGTGAATTGTGTTTTAAGGACACAGTCTGGCACTAATACATTTCATGGGAAAGTAACAGACTTAAGGTAAAATACAGAGACAAATGGCATACTCAGCCATTATTATTGTTGTTCTGACTTCCAGGTTAATAAAAATTTAACCATGATGCATACAGCACAAAGAAGTATATTAGTTCACATCTCAAGACACTTATCCAAGCCTAACATAACTTTTATCAGTTGTGCAACACAGCTGCAATTTAGAGAGCCCCTTCACACAGCCACAAAAACTAATGCAGGAAGTCCTCCACTTCCTCTCATTCTCATTACACTTCCAGAATTATACTTGCAACAGAAGCAGCAGCATCCTTCATGTAAACATGTATCTTCTTGGTTTGCTTGAGGCTGTACAATGTTCCTTTGGAAATATGTCACTAAGAAACCCAAAGCACAACACTCTGCATCTTCTCTATGCATGCCTGGGAAACACAATATTCACCTCCCAAGGTCGTTATAACGAATACCATTTATAACTTGCTAAGCTTAAGAAGCTATACGGCTCTGCATAGCTGTCAGTTTAGGGCAGCAGCTTAAAGACAGGGTAGCAGCAAAGCAAGAGGCAAGAGAAGAGCTTCCCCTTCATAAAGGTCTCTGTTCTCTCACAGAAATCTCACGGTCTAGTGAGACGCACCTCATACATCAGGTGGTATTCTTACTTGACAGGCAGAAAAACGGCTTTAAATTAAAAAACTGAAGTATAATTCATCTATAGGTCAGGAAGAGATGAATTAATATTTCAGATCCTTAATACTAGTGGTGGTCTTCCTCTTAAAGAAAGCTCCCAGCTTGAAATCACTTTCCTTTCTGAAGGAAAGCACTTCTTTAGACACTGGAGTCTTTCAAAGTATTACCTTCTCAGGGACTGCAAAAAAATGTTTGTGAAGATGCAGTACTCCACAGCAGAGGGAAATCACCCTTAAAAACCCTCAGTCACGTACAATACATTTTAATTATGTATTATCTAACAGGCAAATGCATGACAGGTTTAAAAGTTGATAGCGAAGATGGAGATTTTTAAATGAAAATCAGGGTACTACATTTTCTAAAGATAACTAAACACAAGTGACTTAAACTAATTTTAAATATAGTATTTGCTTTTATACTCCTCTTGTCAGACAAGCATGCCCCAGACCACTGTGGAAAAATTATTAGTGAAAAATGTGTTCATAGCTATCATGTTACCGGTAAAGTAACAATAAGAAACACAAAGCCTGAGCAACAACGTAGATGGAAATCTAAGCTGAAGGCACAGGACCTGAGAGTATTATGTTTCCTTCCCTCTGACTCAGGCCTGGAGATATCCTAGGCCAAAAAAAAAACCAACCCCAACAACAAACATCCTGGATGGTAAAGTACGCCTCTGACAAACCTGCTGTACCACTGCCTTTTTCAGAGGTTCCCTTGAAAATGTGGTGCAAGAAGGAGACTCATCTACCCTGAAAAGTGAAGTACTCAAAACACTGTTTTGAGCTTCTAAGTGTAAATGCTGCCAGAACTAATTCAGCTTATTGTAATGCCAGACGTATCTTAAATTCCTGGTAGTGTTTCACAGATAACTTAGAAACAAAATACAACAGTTCTCCTATTGCCAACTCTTGCTTGCTTTTTTTAAGTGTATAAACAAGCCAAGCTGAATTGAAATCGTTATGTTTCAAAAAAAAAAAAAAAACCACCCCCACTGTCACTTATTTCATAGGCTACAATAGTACAGTTATTTCCTATTATCCAGTTAATCAAAAATATAAGCATTTTTGACAGCGTGGCTTAGGATGAAAAGTCAGATTTTTGCTATTTCAGGGAAAAGATTCCATTTATAAAGTATAATTCACCAGAAATCCACATAAATACATCTGTACAGTATAGAAATTTTAGCTTGTTTCTCCAAATGGTTTGCTGACAATTTTTCCATTTAGCTGGAATCCAAGAGTGCTTGGATTCTTCACTACTATGTACAATATTCCTTCTGCAAATTAAGCTATTACCTGAGCAAGAAATTCCCTGTTAGACTGAAGAGTACAAAATGTACACAGAATAGCCACTTTTAAAGCACACTTTCAAAAGTGTGATTTGCAAGATTCTTTCTAGCAGCTGAAAACTAAGTTATTCTTCTGACTATTGCTGCTTCTTCAGGCCTACAACAGTGCTGCTACAACAGTAAATGTAGCTTATTGAGCATCCTTACAAGAAATAGTTCTTAAAGGATTCGGTGAGGGTGGAGATCTAGGTAACTTATCACCTTAATTTCTCCGTGATAGGTCTATGGTACATGTTCAGCATAACCAAATGCAGATTGCATTTTCTACCACCTCTGCAATATCTGCTTTGTACCTGATTCAGGCTCTGCGACTATGAATTCAATGACTTCCAGGAACACCAATGTTTGTCAGGTTTTTTTAGTTAGTTTAGTTAGAACAAAGTAGCAAAATAGTATCCAGTATTCTACAGAACACTTCATTACTTTTTCTTATTCGGTATTTCCCCAGCAACAGATAAGCCACGGGTTGCTGGAGTCCTGTCTGCATACATTCCCTACCCTGCAAATCAGCAGTTACCTGCAGTCAGAGAGCACTCTGGCACCACGAGTGCTCCCCATTTCTCTTTCACAGTGCTCTCTGGCCCCGATGCATTACAATAAAGGCAACCAAATAGCTACTGGGCTATGAGACTGTGGGGAAAAAAAGAAAACATCCTTCTCTTTTAGCAATATTACTCCATGTCTTACCTTTTCATTTCTTTACCTGAGGCTTTGGAAATGTCTTTGGAGACTGTGTATGTTTTGGATATAAACTATTTCTGTGTTTTTGGTTTGGGTTTGGTTTTTTTTTTTTTTTTTTCTATTTTCAGTTATTTAAGAACAGGGTTGAAAGAGGGAACCTGCACTTAAGAACTAAAAAAAGTCAAACCCAAACCTTTCATATTTGAGATTCCTTTGTTACTTCTTATTTTACACATTTTTATAACAAAACCCTGATGAAAATACTGTTGTGAAATACTTCCTCTTTCAACTATTCACATAGACAAGTTATTTCAAGAACTTAGATCATTAGTTTGTCAAGAAAATGAACTGGTAAACTTTATTATGCAAGACATTATTTAAAACTACACCATATTTTGGAGCAGCCTATGTTCTCTCAGATACATGTGCACAAACACCTCCCAGCCCTTAACTGAATGGAATATCACAGGGCCTTGTTCAGAAGCTCTTCTTTTCTAGTTCACTGCTGCATTGCATGCTGCTACATTTGTGTTTACGGATAGCTTGTTTCTCCATTTCTCTTACCCTTAAAAGCAAAGTTCAGAGATTTGCCTGTGCTGAAAAATACCAGCTAAAACTTACTGAACTGTCACACAAAAAGCTGAAAAACCTCTACTCCTTGAGGATACCCTTGAAGTAATCAGACAGCCCCACTACCACTGGTCTTCTGTGGCCTGCTGGATAAAGCTTGTGCTGGCGGCAGCAGCTTTGTCTGCTTGGTGGGTGTCACCCCAGTTTGAAGCTGTCAGCCACCATGCCCAGAGCCATCTTCTGCCCAAAGAAGAAAGCTCAGAGACTAGTTTCTCCTGGAGAGCCTTGGTGGCACAGATGTTCCCCCAAGAAACTCAGGCAAGAAATAAACTAATTCATCATCAAGCAGAATAGCTAAATTAAACAGAACCTAAACCTCATTAGTTAACAGAATTCACAGCACCAGAATTGGAAATCCTGGTGAAGAATGCTCGGTAACGAAGAAACAGCAACTCTCTACACAGTGCACAGTGTACTTCCAGGTTTCTCTCTTCGGCTTGACTGAGCAGGCAAAGGGATGCTGAGAACAGTGAAAAAAGCTACATGGCTTGTTAAAACACGGATTGCTGCCCTTTTCAAGTGACTAATGTAATTTTTTTCCTCTAATTGTAGTTAGCAGGAAGGTGATATTAGAATAAGTGGCTCCAGGCAGTACATTTCTCTTATAATTATCTAGCATTGATTTTGTTTCTTTAATTGCCTTTGGATATTTTAGAACAGACATTATGAAATATACACAAAAGAAAAAAAATGAAAAAGTTTTTCATCAGACAGCCAAGTGCACATTTATCTGGCACTGCAAGTAATTTGTCCTCTTGTTTGTATCAGAAAGCAAAGTTAAACTGAGGAAAAAACACTTCATAGTTAGAGGCCTAGCATAGTCATAGCCAACATTAGCATGAAACTTGTACAACTGAACCATATTTATGTAAAAGCAAAGCAAATTGATCCGTACAACAGTTAGTCTTCTGAAGGCTTGTAAAATGTTACCAGTAAGAATTTAAGAGCTGCAGGTTGAACTACAAACATTGGAAAAGCAACACACCAAATCTTACAATGTACTGCTGGTTTTGGAGGTAGTTTTTTGCATTTGCATTTGCATTTTCAGTGTGAAAACAATGCAGCAGTAACTACCATGCACTCACCTGCCCATAAAAATGCCCCGGTGCAAAACAAAGTTTTCAAACAAGTCCATGTTGTGATACTCAAACTTGGATCAAACTCTGGTAGGGCAACAAGAGATGCTCATCCAACAGCTGCTGGCTGTTTTCATCACAAGGAAACACCTCCAGCGGACAGTTATGTTCTTTCATAGCTGCACAGTCCCCATGAACCAGTACATCAGACCACAGTGCAATCTTGCAAGCCAAAGAGCACTGGAGAGTTTCACCTTTCCCTCTGCATTTTTGCACTGGGGAGATGCAGATGGTAGTAGGTACCCACACACCGATGCATGCCAGTTTCACAAAGCTTTTAATGGCTGTCTAGGTAGCACTGGCCTAGAACTGCCATTGGCTTCTAGCAAGACAATCTGATTTGTTCTTTGTTATTCTAATATATGGATTTGCATAGCATTCTTGAAATATTTTGCTGGAAACAGAATACTTGAACTTAGTTTTCTAAACAGCACTGTAGCCCCAGTCATTAAATGCTTGGTGAAAGCCATATCCCAGCTTTTATACTTCCATCCATTGTGAGGAACAATTTCTTACCAAACATCAGGAAGGACTGAACTACCAGCCCATGTAAAGACTGCAGTGCAGAATTAGGTGAAGTAATTTTCCGTGTTCTTCCTAAAATTATTTAATCCCACAAACATTAGCTACTCCTTCTCCAGATTCTAAAACAATACATGACACTAATCACAGATTTTGCCTACTAAATGGCTACAAAGCATCATTTTCATATCCTTCAATTAAGGACAGGGTGTTCTACTTCCTTAATGGTGCCAGATTTTGCCTGCTAAATAACTACAAAGCATCATTATTGTATCCTTCAATTAAGGTTACGGTGTTTTGCTTCCTTAATGGTGACTGATCAAACAATACATAAGCTACAGGAAAAGAGCACCATCTCTCTCTCATGCTACCTGCAGATTTGATTAATGGTAAGAAGCTGTTATTGTAGTCAGTGCTACAGACAGCAAAATGCAAGATAAGCTCAGATGAGCACCTGGTCTTGCAAGAACAAGCACATTTCTTCCTCAGTCAACCTTAATACTTAAAATACTCAGACCCCAGTTCAGAGTTCGCGACTGCAAATCTCTGCAAGACTACTACAAGGTGCATTCACTTTTGTTTTGTCAGGAGTTAGTACTGATCATCACAACTATATATAGAAATCAGTCTGGAAGTACAACCAGCTGTCCCAAATGCTCCTGTGTAACACCACTGGTATTTGCTACACAGGAAGCACTATTTCACCATTCTTGAAAGCAGAAGGCCAGTATTTTGCTGAGAACCAGAAGAGGTGACTACAGAAAAATTACTCTCTTCCGGTGATGCCTGTGCTCTCTTGAGATGGGGATTCTGGGATTTTCTTTATGGCAAGGTGCCCCAAAACGGAAATATGTTATCCTTAAGATGAAGATCTCACTAACATTTGTTTGTCTGATGAAAGAATTCAGCTTCTCCAGAGCAAACAAGAGAAGATCTAAACCGTTGTGTAATTTTTGGAAACACAGAAAAACAGTTTTAATTGATGATGCACTATTTTTTAAAGTTAGCTTCGGTTCCAATTAAATCACAAGTGGTATGGCTGAGAGCGTGGTATTTTCTGCTCTGCTGGGGTGGCCGGGGGCCAGGCCATCTGTGTGGAATGCACGGCAGGACATTCCACCCTTCCGCCAGCATGGCCAGCGGTGCCAGCCGCTCCTGCAACCCGCCAAGGGGACAGGGAGGGATCTTCTTTTGTTTTCCTTATTTGTTTATTTGCTTTACTCTGGCAGCAGGCAAAGCGCTCTTCTCTTGCCAAGTTCATTACCATTGTAAAATGTTCCCAATTACACTGAGCAAAGCGCACTACATCGAGGAGGGAAAAAACCTGTAAAGTTTACAATTCAACTACAGGACTTCATAAGCCTTGATTTTGGGAAACAGGTGAGAGCTGGATATAGCACATTTCTCTTAAGTGCTCAAATCCACACACATCACTCATTCAAGATATTTCTTCCTAATTTTTCAATGAAGTTTTTTGTTAAACTAAAGAATTGCCCAAGTGCTATCAGTCTCTTCATTTAGTGATCTTGTACAAACCCCTTCCAAACAGCTTCCAAAACTTTACAGTTTTATGTTTATATCCAAAGCTATTCAGTCATAGCTGATTTATTAGTTACCATTTTCTACAAATGATGATCAGTTTGTTATTATCAGTATTAAAAGGCATGCCTGTATCTCTTTGACCCCCATTAACTCTCTCCCTTATCCCACAAAGTTCTCGTCCCCCACTCACTGAGTGCAGACACAAATTG
Organism: Limosa lapponica baueri; assembly: GCA_002844005.1. Classification (NCBI taxonomy): domain Eukaryota; kingdom Metazoa; phylum Chordata; class Aves; order Charadriiformes; family Scolopacidae; genus Limosa; species Limosa lapponica. Next base: position 3,266,469 of record KZ505641.1, on the reverse strand, counting down.
TTGGTGCAGCATCTCGCTGTCTCCTGAAGATGACAAACTAACCAAGTAGCAATATTCTGCTAGTGGCAGAACTGATTCAGGAAAATTGCATCCTCCTTTCCACCAGTGGCACCACAGCCTAAATCAGCCCTTTTGTATGGCTGTGCTCTGAGGGAGTGAAAAATGCTACTTAAAAGCATTTTCAAGCAAGCACTCATTATGCTTAAAGGACAAGATTAAGAACTCCAGCTTGCAGTATCACTTGCAAAACTCTGGACACCAAGTTGACTGTCACCGCTATATAGAGTATGTGCATAGGATAAGTTCTTACGAGTTTATAACAGACTCGTTCTACCCCTACTGTGCAATTCAAACATTGCATGTTTTCCTCTGAATAGATTGTATTTGCTTACTTGCCTCTTATGTCTGATTTGCAGTCCCAAACTCAGATCAGTCAGTGCAAAATCAGCAGGGTCTAAGGAGCAAAAGGCAGGAAACCTTCCTCTCTGAGAAAGAGGAATCCATTCCTGTGTAGTAACTAGAAGTTCTCCAAGCATGGCAAGAGAAAGTACAGAACTACACTCTGACATGAAGGCTGTCCCTTCTAACATAAAGATAAATCAAACAAAATATGGCACTTGTTTGAAAGGCATTATTCTCAAGACCCTTTTGCTCAATCGGAGAGCAAAGTATTTGCTTCATATATTAAGAAACCGACAGAAGACCTGAACATAGTAGTAACTATATAATACGCTACAAGAGTGGTGAAGATGCCACAAAACCCATATCGCTTTCTCCAAATACATGAGGTTCCAACAGCCAAGAATTAAACCCAGAAATCTTTTGTTGTTCTTTCACTATGGAAAGATTTCACAGTTACCCTTTAATACAAAAGGAAGCAGTATGCTAAACAAATGCTTACTGTTAACCCTTAACCAGCATAAGCTTAGGAAAGAGGATGAAAGGAGAAGCAAGAGAGTAGGAATAGCATTAAAAGCAAGCACTCACCCACCACTTCCTGAAGTTAAACAAAACGGTGCAGAAACTAATCAAGCTCTTGTAGGCCCTCTGCCCAGCTCATACCTGCCACGCAGCTTCTGCCCGCAAAATACCACAACGCCAGATGTGAACATTTTGAAGACTGAATGTTACCCTTTCATGAAATGTTCCCACATTTCTCAGCAGAAAGGGAACAAGAAAATGGATTGCTGTCTAAATCAGTTTACCTAAAATAAGCCATCCCTTCTTCAACACTCCCTCCCTACCCCGAGGGATTTAAGCATGCATTGCCATGATCTGACAAGAGGTAATCCAATAAACCGGACAGCCTCCCGCTCGCCTGCACAAGGACACAGCTGCTCTGACTCCTCATCTAGGCCTTCTATGTCCAAATGCCTTCTCTAACAGCTCAGCCAGATCTTTACTGAAGTACGTAGTGTTAGGCACTCCTCTAATCAAGGCTGCAATTAGACCCACATGCAGATAACCAAATCCTGAAGGCTTCTCCTGACATAAAAAGATTAGTAGAGCTTGTGGTTTTTTCACCGTCCCTTTTCACCTCCTATCTCTGTTACAGTAGCTCGGCTAAAACTTGGTACACTTCCCAAGCAAAACTGTCACCAGTTAATCTGTAAAAGCCACCAGTGTGCTCTCTCTCCCCCCTCCACCCCAGATGGATCCGTCCACAGAACAAAAACAGCTGCTCCTGATAAACCTACATGGCTGCATTTCACAATACATTGGAGACCTCTAAAGCACTGCCTCTGAGCACAGCGTGCTTGGTCCTGTAACAAGTGTATTTGACACACTGCTCCTCACATCCTGGAAGCACAAATATTACTGGAAAAAAGTGCACAAAATCAGAAATATTAATAGTGAACTAAGTCACTGAGTCACATGAATGAATGTACTCTGAACAGCAGCTAGGTTACTCCAGGTTAAACAAAATTACAGTCATCTTCAGTGAGTCACATGCAAAACAAAGTACAACTTGCAAAGAAAGCAAATTAAGAACTTTATGTTATAATTTATTTTAGTCTAGAACTTCATGTCATTTCATAATAAAGTGTATTTTTGCTTTGTAAGTTACATGCTGGATTTTCACATCACAAAATATCTGGCTGGGAGCATGTGGCAATAGGCAGTATATGATGCATATCCTACTCCCTAACTTTTCTTTCGTTCCCCGACCTGCATGAGTTTGCGATCTGTGGCACTAAGAGGGAGAATGTTTATCATTATTCTTCTGTAATCGCAAATTCGATAAACAGGATTTCATGCATAACAGCTGCATCCAGCAATGGGCAACGTGTTTTATCAAAGTCAGTCCTTTACCAAAAGATTACTTCTGACTACCCACAAAGGAAATCCATTTGTGTCCCCAGGATACACCACATCCCAGTTAGGGAGTGTTACGTCAGCAGAAAAAATTAGCAAAAGAGAGACTTAACTTGGGAGTTGAGATTTTTGCTGGCTATTACCATAGAGGGTGACAGAGTACAAAAGAAACAATACAGGTGGAGTCTGATTTGCATTCACTTTGCTGTAGCAAAGCAACTTGAATATAAAAGAGATTTTAGCAGAAAATAAGCTGATGTACAAGCTATTCTTCCAACAATGATAATCAAGTTAGAAAGGTGCAGCTAAAAACTACAGTTATGTAAAGTGTGCTTTACATAAACTACATTTAGCATTTTCCCCCTATAACAAAAAACACCACATGTACATACAAACCATCACCACAAACCTCACAAGATCTGCAGCAGTTACACAGGATACCTGGCAAGCTGACGTGATTGCCCTGGCTGCTCTACTCTTCTGTTTACCAGGGCAGCCTGATTTTGCCATCCTGACTGATTACTACTTGGTCATCAGAAGTTACTTTTCTTCCTCCAAACAGAAGCATATTCTGTCATAGTGACATTTTTGGATCCACAGTTCCAGCAAACAAGAGGAAGAACTTCACAGACATTTGAACAATTACTTATTTCTCAGAGGACGTTTTACTTAACTGAAAATGGATTATTTTAGCCTGTTTTATAGGAAAAAAAAAAAAAAAAGGTTTGATCTTGTCTAGTATATAACTAGTTTCTGAGAGAGACCATAGCACCTAATGTTACAGTTCTACAACTACATTAAGCCAGCAAACTGTCACTACCATGATTAGAGTTGACCCCACCCCCCTACATCACTCCTGGTCTCTCAGCCTTCCCTATGCACCTCTCCCATGCAGGAGGAGTGCATCAGTACAGTGAATTGGATCAGGAACTCATCCCAGTTAAACTGAAATGCTGTTTTCTTCCCATTAGTTTTAACCTGCATCACTAGCAGGATCCAACTCCTAATGAGATTCCTCAAGCACTTGAGCTGGCAAACAGAGGGGAATAAACAGCTGGAATAGTGAGAAGACAGCACTTATAGCACTCAAGTTAGCCCAAAGTGCTCAGGGAACTATGGCATGAAAAGCATTGTCTTTGTGCGATAACAAGATTTTTGTTATAGTATACTTATATACTTTTGTTATAGGATACTTTGTTATAGGTGCTTTTTATAAAGGCTCATTACACCTTGTAAATCTGTATATTTAAAGGCCAGTTCCACAGAAAAGTCTTCAAGGTTGCCTTTACATATCCCTCAGTTGTTGCTAGAAAGTAAAGCATATGTATTAGGGGGAATGAAAAAAAATTAATCACGAAATGCAACATGTAGTGAACGGAATGTGTCAAACGTGAGATACTTACGCCAAGTCTAACAAAATTAAGACATTTCACAGCAGTTTTAATACCTCTCTTCTCACCTTCTCCAGAAGAGGAATTTTTAAAAACAGAGGAAGGGTAACAGTAGAAGCGATTGGTTACAACTCCTAAATGTAGCCAGAGCTCACTGGTGCTGAGGCCTGCTCTTCTAGCCCTATGGTTATGGTTATGAGAGATGTAGTGATACCAACATTTATGTTGGGTGGCACATTATTGCAACTTGCAAAACAAATACAAGCTTGTTTTGCCTCAAGAGGAAAATTGTCCTCCTCAAAGTAATCCACCCCATTTCCTCCTTCTCAATACTATAAAAGCACTTTACCACATTTACCTTCTGCAGTCTCAGTCATGAAGAATAGCAACACATTTGTTATAGTCCTCCTTTTTTGCCCAGCTGCGTGGATACTAGGAGAGGAAAAGCCGTGTATAAGACAGATTTTTATTGACGCTGATTTTATGCCATAATTTTGCAGTTTTCATACTTCAGCATGCTAATGTTTTGTTCAAAATAAATCCAAATGATACAAAATTATGAGCTAAACCTAGCATTTAGTTTTCCAAATAGTACTTGCACGTTTTGCATTTTGATACATATGCTAATACCTACTAATTAGAACCATAACAAAGACTTTAAAGATAGGAATTAGGGAGAGAAATTTTCCAAACGAAATTTATTCATCATATGACAAAACAAACATTAGCACCATTTCTTCTGTACAATGATGTAAAATATAAATACTCTCAATAGGAGAAATGGGGGGGAGGGAATTCTAGTAGGAAAAAAATAAAGAAAATTAAATAAAAAAAAATATGTTATAAATTTGCCATTTCATTCAGTATGTCCAACCCCAACCACTGTTGAAATAAAAAATTACCTAATTTTAGCATAGCTCAAAACCAAGAAATACCACAGTTTCTGGTGGTACAGTACACATTCTAGGTACAGTACTAGAAATGAGTGACATAAACACCATGGAATGATTGAATGATGAAATCCATACTGCAGCATTATGGTTAAATTCTTTGTAGCAAAAAATAGTCTTACTGTTTTAGAGAACTTAAAGGATCAGGAAAGCTTCTACACACATATGCTTTTTTACATAGATGAAGGCATATTTTATTTTTTATCAACACTGTAACTACATTAGGTTGTTTTACAGTAGCATACAAAAGAAGATGAAGCAATACGACTTCACTGAATGAGAAGATCCTAATCAGTACCTTGTATTAGCAACTTAATATCAAAGACCACTGAGACAGGGCTAGAGGTTAACACCAGTCATCTTCCTAGTAAAACTCCTTTTATATATTCCAAAAACTCCTCCTTTTGTAATACTTAATTTCCATCAATCATTCTATTTTTGTATTAAACCCATAAGCAAAATCATATGAATATATTTCTAGTAAGCATATGTTGAAATCCTCAAAAGTATTTCAGCATTGCAGGAATAGGCTGCTACACTATTACAATTGCAAATTATGCCACCTTTTAGCGAGTGACCAGCAACAGGTCATTCAGAAGTGCTTACTAGTGGAAGAAGGCTTGTTTTCACAGTAGTTAACGCTTACATTGCAGCTAACCCATCTCAACTTTGCAGGCTTGCTTATCTCAGCAATTTGCACACTTGAAATAAATAAAGCAATAGGAAGGGAGAAGTTTATATTCCTGTTCCAGGCTGCTGCTTTCAGTATTTGTGGAAGTTCATCTGTGGTTACACTGTTCCATAACGACAGTGTGAATACTCAAACTGCTACCAGACTACTTTTTTCTTAAGATAACACCTTGAGGGGGGGGGAAAAAAAAAAAAACAACCCTGAACCACAATTAAGACTACTTGGGTATCTGTATTACCACAAAATACTTTTAAAAAAGCTACAAATCCATCCATTAAACAATCTTGCTAGTTGTTCAACTCTTACACCATTTATGAACACATGCACTTTTATCCTTAGCATTCACCAACTTTGTCAGATGCAAGCACAAGACATCCTTCAAGCCACATTCTCAGCAGGAGCACAAGACTGAAGGAAAAAACACAATTTGAAAACAGGATGTGCAGAAGAGATTTTTTGCATGCACATTCCCAACTTACATCTTCAAGCAAGATTTGGGCAAGGGGAGAATGGATTGAATCCTGGAGCTTTACATAACCAGCAAAACAAATAAACAGCAATAAGAGGATGGAACAACAAGATTATGCTCTGAATGCTGTTGTCTAACCGGAAGGCAAAGCCAAGAAGCCCTGCAGGAAACACAGGCTAGAAGCAAACTGTCTTACTTCCTATTGCTTCTGTGTTTAAAAACATCCCCAGTATGCATAAATCAAGATGTCATTGGCAGTGAAAACAGAAGCCCAGCTTAACTCCATAGCTACAAGGCTCTGTTAATCCCTCTCTAACATTCTCACTAGGGTCCCTAGCTTTCTTTTGTTCTCATAGTATCAAGCTATGACAAAGAAGCTATGACAATGACACACACGAAGGAAATTTGTATTCACTTGTCAGATACCGGGTAAAAATATCTCCCTCAAAGGTACAGTAATGAGAAATAAAGCAAGCAGAGGCTACTGTGGCATATGGACAATCATTCCAATTTTTGAACACAAATTTATTTACTGCAGCACCTGAAGCACTAAAAAAATTCACAGCTGCAGTATAACACAGATCAACATAAAATACTACCGTCTTTACTTGTTTATTTAAGATAATCAGTCTTCACAAACATTCCCAGTTCATGCATGCATCAGCTCTGTTTTTTAATATTGCAAGGTGTACCAAGAAAAATGCCGTCCTCAGTAAACTTACTGGAGGGAGAAACTGGAGCAATAAAAAGCAATCATTCTCCCCTATAAAAAGATTATCTCCGCTTTGACACAGTCATCCTAAAAATCTAGATAGCTTTTCTTTCAACAAGATGTATCACACTGAAGTCTACCATGGAGGTTATAAACATGGTGCTGCCACAGTGCATCTGAGGCAACAGGCAGTGTATTTTTGTTTCCCTTCCACTCCCATATGTGAACCGTTTTCAATGTTATCCAAAGATTTTATCAGCTACTTCTTCACCAACTTGTTTTCATAAAAGGTATACCTTCTAGAGGAAAAAGGATGAAGAGCACGCAGCATTTTTAAAATCTGCACACCTTTTCATAATAAAGGCTCAAAAGAGCTGCTACAACCTCATTTGCTCCCATGGCATACGATGAGGTCACCCTTTAGATAATGCACTTCATTTTCCCCAGGAGATTTTGAGAATGTAATACCTGAACCAGTCAAGTTCTACTGTATTGTTAAGGAAATGGCATCTCACTGGGAAGAGCTGAGGTACAAGACTCAAATGTTGGATGCTTTCATACTTTAGTTATCTTTTTAACTAAGTTAGCTAAACTAATGCAAATTCTCATAAGTCTACATGGACATTAATGCGTCCACAATAGTTTTGCAACAATTTGATTTAACATCTGCTAAAGAACAAAGCCAGGGAAGAGCAGTGGGTATTCAAAAGCCTAAAGTGAAAGCAAGTCCAAGGAATATAAAAGGTCATTTCCAGTCACTACACAAACCTGATTTATTCTCAGCATGATACCAACAAATTGGAGGTAGCATTCAACTGATCAGCTGTTTGAACTGGCTTGGTTATGTATTATTCCTTGCAGCACCCAACCCGTATTTTCTTTATCTACATACTTAGATTCTAATTATATGCCTCCTGACCAAGACTCTTCCCCTGTATTTAAGCTAGGATTATTAAGCTAGCATGTTACTAACTGTAAAACTTTAAAAATACAAAGTGTATTTAGATCACATGCTGAGATCTCTCTCGTGCATATGCAAAAAAAACCCAAGCCCAAAGCCAAAAACACCAACCAGCAAAGCACTCGCCTAATGAGAGAAAAAAAAAAGTAATCATTCTTTTCTATCAAGGATCCTCAAAATTAGCATTTTGGGGGAAAGAAAATTCACTTTAGCATTTACATAATATTAAGTGGGAACTACATTTAGGGAAAGCACCTCCAATTCATGATCTTTTTGGTTCATATTTCCAGATGCAAAGGTAATTCCTACTAAAGGATTATAATAAGCAAATTGTGCTTAAACATAACATTATATTGGAATTGGTGGGGTTTTTTAAAATAAAATTAAAAAAAAACAAACAAAAAATTACCATAGACCACCCCTTCAAATTGTGATAAAAGTTTTTTAAAACTTCAGAAGCTTCAGCTCAGAATAGCCAAGAAGACTATGCAAGTTTTAAGTATTTAAACTGTTCAGGAAGCGCTGCAGATTCAAGAAAACCAAGGCCCATGTACCATCTGACATCCCTGAAAACACATCCCTGATCCAAGTAGATATTTGTTTTTGAGAAAGAGCTGTAATAAAATAAGCAAGTACAGACTTGAAAAACAACAGCAGATCAATAATACAACTCGTATACATAATCAAGTGGTCTTGTTTCCAAATTTACATTCTATTCTTGCCGATGTCAAAATAGACTCCAACTTAATTCTTACTTCTTTCTGGGGAAGGAAGGAAAAAGCTGGTGTATTTTCACCTCTAGAGAACTAGTAACCAAGGAAGAGCACAGTCGTGATTCAATATTAACATCCTGGGATACTTTTAATTCCATGGTATTTCAATCTTCTCCCCTAAGAACAAATTTTGTCTTTTTCCGTCATTATCATTACATTATCAATATCATTAGAAGTTACTACAAGGATTACACATATGTCTAATGACAATCACAGTCCCAAAGGTGACCTTTCAGCAATATGGGACAGCAAATACCAGAAAAAAAAAAAAAGAAAAAGAGTGATGTTGTCATCCTTAGGAACCAGATGCTACAATTCAGGGCCTCTAAACAAATGTAAGAATGAAATATGCTAAGACAGCTGACTTCATGAATAATAAATTGAAAAAAAAATTGACATTATTCCAAAAAGTATTAATTGAAAACAAGGAAGAAGATATATCAGTTTCTTAATCTTTCTGTAAGGCATCACGGAGGTGCAAATGCACAAACAGCCCTGACTTAAAAATCAGGAGAAAAAGCATTCCATGAGTACTACTTAAAGTTTTCCAAACTTAAAACTGAATCACCAACTAATACATTTAGTACTTTTGTAAGAAGAAACAGATACTGGAAATGAGTGTTAAAAAAGTTATTTTAGAAGGGAGTTATATTTTTTCCTTCTATAACAATCAAATTTTTATGAAGTATTTCAACTTCCTGTATGTTGAAAAGGGAGGTACTTGCAAACAGAACAAAAGATTAAGATTTACCATGCCATTACGTAAATATGTTCTAGATATCTACCTCCAAATCATAGGACCATGAATAGTGCAAAACAACAGCCTACCAAGCCCAATATTCCATTTCTGATGATGGTCAACACTGAACCAGTTCAGAAGACCCCATAAATCTCTGGAAATGCAGTTAATTGCCCAACATCATATCCCAAGAGAACTTTCTTCCTGCGTCTGACTCCTCAGCTTTCATGCATGGACTGAAAACCAGTATTATCCTAGCTAGTACGCTTGCTAATGTAGTTAATCTTTACAGAACTGTATTATTTACCCTAGTGAATCATACAATTTAAACCCCATAGCTCAACTATGGACTGTATACAAAAATTATTCTTATTTATTAGTATTCCAACCTTCCATTGTTATGCAAGATGCCAAAATTGTTCTTTATTGTAAAAGTATGCTGGCAAGTCAATTGTCCTTAAACCCACTTTTGCCTTATTCTCCCCCCAATGTTGAACTTGCTGTTGCTTTTCCACATGAGGAAGCAGAAAAAGTATTTATTGAAGCCTAGTTAATCTGAAGTTCTTCTGGATTTGATTTTGTAACAAGAGCTTATTGGAGAATTAATTCTTTCTTTGGAGTTCTGACACAGGGCCTGCTGTGATACTCACATTGTCATTTTACTACTAAACTCCAAAAAATGGTGTAAAGCAGCAAATCCAAAATAAGATTAAAAAGTAACAGTTTCTTGTTAGTAGCTGGCTGTCACTCTAGAATAATATTTGTTTTAGCAACCACAGGTTAATGAGTAGCCCATGGCTATATGATAACCATTGTCTTCTTTGAAGATCAGACTCCTTTTTGGACAGGTTTATCTCACAATTTTTTTATTTTATGTCCCGTGCACTCCACCCAGATTGCTAGTCTCCAGGGATCTTAAGGAAACAAGCCATGAGGATAGTTCCTGTAAGCAGCCACATTATTAATTTCAGTGAGAACGTTGATCCAATTTGGATTAGTTGTTCCCACAGCTGTTTGGTACTGCCTCAGGTTTTTTTGCATGCAAAAGTCCACATACTTGGGCACATACTAATAAAATTATAAGGGGACAGTCAACTTCAGTTAGACTCTCTGAAAAACTTCATCTTGGCAACATCCTTTCGTAATGATGTGATTTTTTTGTCCAAAATATACCAAAGGTAGGATGCCTTATCCCTCTTATTTTACCTAATACAGACCAGATCTACTTCATTGTTTGGTAAGCTATACCAAACAGGTGAAATTAACTCTCCCTCCATCTAGCTAGTAAAACTTTTTGTGGCATTTTTCAAAAACATAATATTTAGAATAGCAGATCGCAGAATTAGGAGGAATAGAGGAAAAGAAATACATCTTCACATTTCACTTTGATAGGAACAAAACGCTCTGGGTGGACTTGGTTTGCACATGTAGTCTGGCTTCCCCATTACAACAGCCTTTGACCTCCTCCAAGCCTTGTGTACTTTTTCATAGCTCATTTAACGGATGTCTAGTTTGACTTCTAGAGTATTTGAGTGACATAATAAGAGCAGCAAACATGGAGCAGTTACCAGACTCCAGTTTCAAAGGAAATGGCACAGGATGCAATTTTGCACAAAGTTGCAAAACTGCATTTTCCTTTTCCGTCGTAGTATCAAATCAAGCCCTGCAGAAAGCAAAGATTCTTTCCCACTCAGGTACTGTGTAGTCCACAAAGGGTGCACTGATCTGGTAATTAGGTGCCCTCAAGTTCAAATCTGACATCATTCAGAAGACATCAGTATTTCTCCGTCTTAGCCCTTGAGACTGATCAATAGTATCTTTTGGCCTAATTTGTGGTACCATCAAATTGCATACAGTGATTTTTGCCACAACTAGGACTAGAACATTTCTCTGTAAAGTCACAGACCCAAACAAACCACACCTACACCTTATAATAAAAGTATGCTAAGTCCACAAGTAGAAGAAAATATTATGCTCAAACCATGGCACAAGAACTACCAGCCTAGGGATTAAAGGGCAGGCAATAATGTTTGCAGCCACAAGCAAATGGAAAGTCACAACAGCCAGCCGCACAGACAGCATACTGTGATACCCCAGTAGCATGTTGCAGGCATCTATTTGCAAAATATGCTCATGTGATGAATCAGGCCACAGTCATTTATCTTGATAAACAATAAATTAGTCCTTTAGGTCAGGCACGCACTGGAATTCCCCAGATTGAAGTTCTTCATGCATTTGTTTTGACAGCTCCTGTTCAATTACAAACAGTGATCCTACATAAGACACTATTGTGTGCAGTATTTTATAAAAATATGAAGGTCTTAGTAATAATGGAAAATAATTATTATTCCTTTATTATACGCAGACAGGAAATGATAATGAATGTGCTAGCAAAGTTTTATTACATTTATAAGCACCTTCCTTCTTCCTGTATTTGCTTCCTCTTTGCTCCAATTCTATCTGTTCAATCTCACAGCAACGGCTGTTCTTAACGCTGGGGACCATCAGCCTGGTGATCTCTCTCACACACTCTCAGGTTTGTTTCCAAAATAATTTTTTTTTTTTTAACTGCTTGTCATTGTGAGAGTGCTTTTCTACACAGGCAGACAAATCAAGAAATTATGTTAAAAGTTTGAATCTGAATTGTATCTGTTAAAATACATTGAAACCTTCATGGAAGTTGTCATTCAGAAGTTAAGCAGCCTTCATGTTAGCTTAGTTCATGATGCCCACAGAAATATTTAACACCCATTTATTTTACATTTTTGGCTTGGCTCAGAAATACTGTAGAGAACCGACACACCCTAAACAAGTAGAACCAAACTGTTGAAATGAGTCTGTCTTTATTATAAAGTTCCTTCCTTCTCAATAAATTTTTGCCAATTAGAAAATAGAGTCCATTTTTCAGAATAAAATGTTTAAACATGGGAATTTAATAGATCTGCTCAGCAAGAATATTTATTTTATTTACTTCAGAAAAAGACTAGATACACTTCTACTGAAAAAACAAACCAGCGATTCCATCCTGCAAGGTGGTGGATAGTTATAGTGCATGTGTTTCATGAACTGCAGAAAATATTTCTCCATTAAGATGACTAATTTCAAGTATTCCCAACCAGTCAACCTAGTAATTTTTTTACTCTAGCTAAACCAAGATGAACTTGATTTAAACAAAAGCACTGATTCTATTAACAATATTGAGAAAATGCAAGTTTGTGACATGTAAATAATGTTTTGCCAACCTGTAAAGTTATATCACATATAGCAACAGCTGCCTACATTTTAGTGGATGACTGGGTAAATCCTGCCTGAAACAAGCATGGAAAACCTTATAAACACTAAAAAAACCCAAACATACAAAACAAAATCCACCACCTTATAGTACTGTGTGAAAACAGGAAGGTCATCCTTTAAAAAGTAAACCAACCACTTTGCCTCTAAACTTGCAGTTAAATACCTAGCTGTGCATTACAAGCAATAACGTAGAATCTCCCCTTTCATATATGAGTTTTCATAGCACTTTGCTCCACCAGCTCAAGCCTCAACAAGCTCAAGTGACTCGGGCCAGCACCTTCATATTCGGCAGGGTGGGGCAAGAGAGACAACCTCATTACAGACACTCTAGGGTTATAAGAATGCAAATTGCCAAAATCAGCATTTTGAATAGCACCCATAACTCAAAGCTAAAATCTGTGCTATGCCACACATAGGCTTTTACCATGTGTTCTGTGTACTATCATATACCTAATAAAAAATACTAATAAAAACATCCGAAAAAACCCTGAAATTTCAGGTTAGTCTGCAAAAATTGTTCATAATCAACAGCACCACAATAACCAAGTGGACACAGTAAGAACTACTGTTGTTAGATGCCCATCCAGGAATACTGTGCGGAAGAAACAGTACTTAATGCTTCCTTAATGCCTGAAAACTCAAGCAGCAAAGGAGCATCCAACAGACCCTCTACTTTAAAAGATTAAGACAAAAACTGAACAAAAAACCCAACTATAGTTATTAGGTTGAAGTAACCCCTTCACTATTTCTTCTGTTCATCTGTTACCAGCCAGACTTCTTCCAAACCTCAAAAATCAACTAATTCAAAAAAGGGCACTATCTGGCTACAACAAAAAGGAGACACAGATGAGACGAGTAAATACGTCAAAACTGCAGGACATCACATGTACCCCAACCAGAAATTACAAATGAACCAAGAAAGGCTGGCTCACAGAACAAAAGAAAAGATGACATTGGAAGAGATTAGGTATATCTGAGAATCTGGATACCCTAGACCAGAACCAGCAAATACTGACCTTTCTAATCTCTTTCCTTTCCTAGAAGAGATTCAGATAACCTTAAATAGCAAGACCAGTGCCCATCAGTGGCTTTTTGAATGCAGGCTGGTCATCTCCTTAAAAAGGTGCAACTCCCTGCTAAAGCAGCAAGTGAGATTTATCCAGTTGACACGAAGCTGTAGTACTAACATGGTTTTGTTCAAGATAGTCTATTAACACAAGCAAGAGATACAAGTAGGCCCAGAAGCATTTTCTTTCCTCCAAAAGTACATCTGTTGGTCTAATAAAACTTATTAGCCCTCACTACAAACCCTGTCCCTTTTATATCTGATGGAAAGCAGTCCCACACCAACACTTAATTAGACATGACAATCATGAAGGTTACAGACTGGAGTTCCAGCAACACCTGCATATCATCAGAGAGAAGACTGACTGAAAAGAAAGCTATTTATCATTTATCACACCTGACACAAACTTGAAACCACGGAGTTAACTCTGTAACCTGAGCCCATCCACAAAGTAGACACAAAACACCTCCTTGTAAAAAAACATCTCTATCCAGTTTTGCATAACCTGTTAACATACAGTGTATGGAACAAAGCCCTTCCTGAACAGCTCCCTGCTGTTTCATGAAGAACCACACAAAAGAAGTAAGTTTCTAAATTAGGAAATTCTAGACTGAAGGAACATTAAGGCTGTAAAATAAAGCAGTTAGAGGAAAAAAAAAAAAATCAGTTTCAAGGTCACTTCTATTCAACCTGTTTCATACAAATTCTCTGTTTTATGTATAAATAGGAAGAAACTTCTCAGGTAAAAGTTCCAATTATTTACACATTTCAGCATAGAGAAGGGACAGCAGTGATCCAGCTACTGAGCACTGATGATAAAAATATTCAGTGAATACCTTTACACCTTTCTAACCTGAGCAGCGAAGAAAGGAAAAAGAAAAAAAAGAAAGGTATGCAGATATATTCTGAAGAGCTCAAGTTACCAGACCTGGATCGTTTTGACATTGCCTTAACCACCAAACCCCATAAGATGCTTGTTAAAAATACAGTTTTCTGCATGCTTACATTCTAGCTTAATGGATTTACTCTTTGAATGTTCAGAGTAAGAAGGAATTTGATCTATGACGGTCATTCCTGTCTTGATTCCAGTTTAATTTCTGACATTCTTCAGGGTCTTGAAAATGGTATCTAAATTCTGATGTGTGTTCAATGCTCTTTTTCCACAGTCAGAAACAGAGCTTTGAGGATTACGTGAAGAACTTGCACCCTGACCAGTTTCTCTTGGCTGGCAGAATAAAGGGAAACCAACTCCAGACAAAATTGCCATTTTTTCCCCCTCCAAATGCTAAAATTATAGTACTGCTGTTCAACCATTTGCAGTTATACTCATCATTCTAACTCCAAATTTAAATTATTCAAAATTATTGCACACTGCCTCAGGAGCAGGGAAGGTCCTAGAGTGCCACTATTTGAAGTGCTGCGAGTCACGAAGCAACGGTTCTTCGTTAAGTAGTCTCACTGATATAACATTCTGCAGTAATATTATAAACAACATGATTGCAAAAATAAATTTTAAAAAATCATGTTTTTGCACTATAAAGCTTAGTACAGTGGACACAGCCTAATTTAATATTTTTACTGCATAGTAAGATGGGTGGAAAAATTGCTAAGGAAGGCATTTAGAAACTGAACCTAGCAAGTCAGTTTTACAACCTTATCACTGACTGTAGAAGGCTAAACATGGGTTAAAAATGATGCACAAGATTACTTCAATAACATTCCACTAGCAGAGACAAACATTAAAGTTGTTTAATAGGTCAGCAATGATTGCAGAATACCCAGATCTGACAACACCAAGTTCAAACTTGTATACACAGCTATCTCAAAACTGCAGTCTCTTATTAATTTTACTCTTTCAAGTATGCTTGCTCTGGGCCCACATCCAGTAGATGTAACAGATGGAAACTGCCAGTGAAATATGGCAAAGCTATGTAGGCCATCATGCGTGAACCAAGCTTCCTGAAAACTCTCTTGAATCAGACTGCTGGATTCAGCCAGGCATCCAAAATACCACCGACCTTCACATTCACACCATGACAGAGCCAGCACTTTTCTCAGGTAGATGAAACCTGATTTAGAGCAAATTACACTTTCTGAGTTATTTGTAAATATCCAGTTCATTATGAGTATATTTATAGTTTAGCCATAAACTGAAGGTAATGCAGTAGGACAGCAACTCTGACAGTGCTCTCAGGCCATTACCTGCTTCAAGATACCAGCCTAGTCATAGAGTCTCCTGTTTTCAGACATTCTGCAGTTCTTCCAAATAGTTCAAGATAAAGGATACACCGTCAGAAAAATCACTAATTATTTGCAGATTAATTAGCACTAATAATCACATTACTACTTGATTACATTCAATTGATGTAAGTCCTCTCTGCCACCAAGAAGAGTGGTCCCTAAGCTTTATGTTCTCACCAGCTCCATAGTGCTATTAACATTATTCATGTAGCTACACAAACAGGCTGCAGGAACTCATTTAGCTGAAAACTAACCTTAGGAGAGGGAAAAAAAAGAAAAGAATAAAGGAAGAAAAAAAAAATATAGTAGTTTTCAGTCAGATGAGCTTCTTAATCTATCAACCTTCCAGAATACTGATGCTAGCACAAAGAAGAGGGTAACATGCAGAGAGAAGCAAGGAAGGAGTATTGATACACTTTTAGAATGCTCAGCTTTTTTTTTTTTCTTCTCTTTACGGAAAGTAATAGTTCATTTTACTTTAGGGACATCGAGATTGATCTACTGTTCTTGCCCCTCAATAAAATCCTTGTGGGACAAAGAATGCTCTCATAAGAACAAACCAGTATGCACGGGCATTGTACTGACCAAAGGAAAGTAACAGCTTAACCGATACAAATTCTGTGGTTTGCTAAATTAACACAGGTTGCAAAATGCAGGATTTATTCAGCATTTTCTCCAAGAAATCAATAATTAACTATACCAGGACACTTCAGGGAGCAAGGCTCTGCATTTATTTTTTTATTTGTTTTGCATTTCAGCAAAAAATCTGCAACAGTGACAATCTCAGTAATATAACTGAGCACCTTCAGAACCAGAGACACACAAAAGAAAAACATGCCTGAAAAGTTCAAATTGCTCTCGTCCAGTCCGGACTCCTTTTCCACAACTACGATAACCCTGGAAACTCGCATTACAAACTAACAGCCCCCTTCCACTACTATACTAATGAATATTACAAGTTAATATTTAATGGAGATATTATTTTACCTGTGGACTACCTTGTACTAGTTGTTTTCACAGCTAACTTCTGGTTTAGCATAGGTACTGCTCATAGGTAGGACATAATATCGAATTCTTGTAAGTAACCAGTGAACTGAGTGCATGTGGCTCACAGACAGACATAGATTTATCTGGGGAGAACAACCTGGGACCCCATAGGCTGTGTTACACCTATAAATAGAAGTAAATAAGGAACATATGAGTATTTCCCTGCCCAATGGGACTGGACATGTCTGTTTGCTGGTTCTGAGTTATTTTCAGCTCACTCAAAGTGGGGAAAATGGTCTGTGAAGCCAAGAATTTGCATGGAATGTAATGCAAGGGAAACACCTGTTGTGAGGTCAGTTAAAAAACAGAACAAATATACACACTGTGCAAGCTGTGAGAGGTTGCAGCAGAGTTTCTATGGGGAAAACTGCCTTATAAAGGCAGGAGACTTTCTTCCTTGAAGATTATTGAAAGAATGAAAGAGGAAAGCATTCTTTAAGGTTACAGCAGCTGAAGAACTTCCAGTGTTCTTCCTTTTTATAGAAATACTTGCTATAATTAGCAAGCTTCAAACAGTACCTAGAACAAAAATCATTAGCTACCTTTTTATATAAAGGTCTGCTTGGTTTAGCTGTATTATGCACCAGCCAAGCTGGCAGCTAAGTATGGTGCATGATTTCTCACTGTTCCCACCACCTTATGATTAATGGACTTGATGATCCTTATGGGTCCCTTCCACCTTGAGATAGTCTATGATAATGCAACAAAGATTTAGTTGAACAGCTGAAAAATTAGCATACTGGATTTTTACTGACTCAGAACTCGAACACTTGTGTGCTTTTTTAACATCTAGTCCTTAGTTGTTCTAGCTCAGTGCTAGAATTTCTCTGCATAACAACATTACTCCCATTACACCATAGTGTATCTTGAACTTGACAGTGTCTTAAGGCCTTATGAGGAAACTCCTTAAAGACACTTCCATAAATGCAGGATGGAAGACAACAAAACAGCAGCACACATTACTTTTCTTAGAATCGTAGAATTGCCTAGGTTAGAAGGGACCTTCCAGATCATCTAGTCCAACTATCAACCTAACACTGACAAAAAATATCACTAAACCATAATGCTAGGATAATGTGGTAAAATCCTACATCAAAAACAGGTGGAAAACCTGCTAGCTTTAAGCCCCTGGCAGTTATAGCTAAATAAAATAAATGCATGACACACAGGCCTTCTGTACTACACAAATCTACCAGTGTGCAGACCTAGAGAAATCCTCTTGCACTGTTTGTTAAAAATCATCAGTAAAGCATATACTTGAAAAGACTGAATTTGCATAGTTACTGTGCTGTCTTAATACAACATACTTTCCAACTACCTACCCTGGTCAGATAAAGACTATGCAAGGCAGCGTTTATATGTGGTGTTTATAATGGATTAATTCACATTACAAAATAAAACTTGAAAGTGTGTAGGCTATTACATTGGATTAGACATTCTTCAGTTTCCAGCTGTAGCCACTTGGTCTATCTTGCAGATCACAGAGCACCCGAGTAGATCAAACCCATCTGTGCTATCTTCAGGGTCAAATATTCTGATCAGGAGTTTGCTTCTTTCTTCTGCCATCTGTATTTTCCTGATCTTTCTAGGATAGTTGCTTTTCTAACTGTCCTGAAATCTGAAGATGTGGGATATGAGGAAAGGATAGCCTTCAATCATTTTTAGGCCCTTCTTTCCAAGTCACCAGGGCAACATACAAAAGAACAGGTTATTGATCAGTGGATGGTATGAGAATATGGATAGCAAGGTCTACAACTTAAAAACTAAATATGGGAAGAATCCCTATTGCAGACAGCTCCTTCTCTTTTACTCCACTTACACTTCTATTAAGTCTGGGAGGGGGAGCTGTGAATCTTTGTCAAGTCACCATAAGGCACAGAAACACAAAGAGATAGTACACTTGTGTAAAATTAGTATGCTCCCACAACTCATTTCTTACTGCCATAAGTCCCCCCAGCAAGGACCAGACACCCTGTTGTCCAGAAGAAAGAATTTTTATTACAGAACAGAAGTTTTGCATCTAAAATTTTATTTTTAACAAGACACTACATGCTGTGGTCTTCCTTCAGAAAAAGCCCTTAGTATCACAGTGAAACCAAGCCACATGGATAAGGACACTGACATTTTACTGGTACTAGAAGTGAAAGGAGTGGACACAGCAGCCCACAAGAGACGCTTACACTGATCCTGGAATAACACAGTCCTCTGATACAAAGAAAATATTGATACACATTCAACAGAAAATAATCTTTACTGAAGAGTTTAGAGGTAGCATTTCACGCATTGAGGATGCAGGGCTTTTTTTGTGCTCAGAGGTGCTGAAGTAAGAGTGAAGAGGGAATGCCATCAGTTTATGGCAACAGAAGCTTTCTTGCAAAGGAAAAAAAGAAAGATGTTCCCTGCTGCCCATTTCCTTCACTAAGAGTCCTTTTTTATAGGGCTTGTCTACATGCTGAAGGCTTTTCAAGTAGCCTATGCAAGGCTCTCCAGCTCATTTCTCCAGAGGTAGTTTATTTTTCCCAGTTTAAGTTGCATCTACACAGGTGTTTTGCCATCACAACTGTGTTACACTGTTGCAGTTTTCTTAGTTTCAATTAGTAAAATCTATTATAAACTTGCTAAACTACAACGTTTATAGTACAGATTTAGTCCCACATTATGTTTTGTATTTAACAGGTAATTGTTGGCAAAATAGTTTGTTTCTCTTTCCCCTTTGTACATAATAATTCACAATCCTCCTCTATTAGGAAAAAAATGTGTTACAGCATGAGACGTCACAGCTGAAGATTAAAAATAACTGACACCGTATAAGGTTTACCAGTACCATTAATAAGTTTTGCTCCTTTTTAATTGTGAATTTTAAAACAAATTGAAACACAAGTTTCATAACTGAAGGAACAATGCCCGTCTTTGAATTCCAAGAGCAGATAAATGCTATTTGCAACACAAAAGTTTGGAATCTCTTCCAAAGAGAGAAATGTAGAACTCTCTCAGATCTTGGTGAACAAAGCAATTAAGCAGTATTGACCTCTAGTCAAAATTGCACTGAAAACATATCCTACGTACAACAAAAAACAGCTCAAAATGGTCCTTTCCTTTTTTTTTTTTTTTTAAAAAATGGAGAGAATGCACTGAAGAAACCATAGTCTTTCACCAACATCAGTGTTAAGGCTACCTTCCATAGAAGGGTAAAAGATACCAACCAAACACGGAAGACTGTGGGCTGAGCACTGTAACATGCCAGCAGCTCATTTTTTTCTTTCAGCTTTCTTCCCTAGGACTTGACTGGATTTTGAAGCACTTGGCTGAACAGAAGGCAGCACCCAGAGAAGTTTTGCTGTGTGACCACATAAGCCTATAGCGGTTCGTTAATCCGTAATAAATTCACTATTGTTTATAAGCTTCAGCTTCCGTTTTTTGTATATTAAGCACTCTGAGGCAATCAGAGACACTTGGTCTGCTGCCCTTTGTCGTATGATTAGAACTTACCCTCCCCCCGCTTTCCAAGAGACCACAAATGAAGGGGAAGACCAGCAAGGAATAAAGCAGATCTCAGTCCAAATCGTCGATCTGATAAATGCAACAGGAGCTTGAACGGTAGAGATCTAGAACAGAAGCAACTGTTACTGCTGCCTAATTTAACACACTTGCACTTGAAGGTTAATGTCACAGGAATACAAAGTTTAAAGACAGAGGATGTTTCTCATACCAAAACATTAAGAAAGCACAGCCAATAACATGAGACATACAAGAAGGGATCTTGTGAGCAAGTGCATGGAAAACTAACTGCAGACCAAAATGTTATCAAAACAGACAGGAATAGGAAAGATCACAGTTACTTTTATTAGTGGTGACACTCACTCAGGAAAGAGCGACAACACCAAGGAGCAGACCAATACAATTTACTCTCCAGAGGCCCAAGACATCAACACAAACTGATGGGTTGGTTACTGGGAGTGATCTGTTTTCCTGCTACTTCTGCAGGTTTTTCTGCAGCCCTTCCCTTCCCACACAAGAGACCCAAATAGCTGAAATTTTTACTGAAAGAAAGGTTGAGAGAGTGACATTACCCAAACTACTGCCCTGGCGGACGAATGTCCTCAGATTCTTTTCAACAAACAGCAAGAAGGATGTTTTCATTTATACACATAGTTGCTAACAGCAGCCATAACTCGGACAGAATAAGAAAAGGTCCCTCAGGCGTTTCACCCTTTCCCCCTTCAAAATATCAATGCCCTCCCTTCCCGCCATAACCCTCCCCAAAATTCACAAATACAACTCACAAAGTTTTAAAGGAGAAAACATTTAGAGCATCAGTGGGACAGTACTGGGTTTGGTCAGGCAAGAAACATACCAGGAAATAGCTGAGAACAAGCGAGTAACACAAATGACTCAGGATCCATTCCCATTACAATGGGGAAAACAGGCAAGTCTTTTTCCGCACATGGACGGATCCACCCACCCCGGGTAAAAAAGTACAGAACAAATGCCAATTTTTTCATAGCAACTTCAAAAAGCCCAAAATATTTTTCAGAAGAAAACCGGCATTTTAACATATTTAAAGTTTAGCTAAACTAAACCTTGATTCTTTTCTGCTTTACAACATAACTCACAAAATAAGCACAAGTGCGTAAATGAGGCATTCTGAGTCATCCAAACGTCTTGCATGAGTCCTGGGTTTGACTTTCCTTGTAATTACAGTAGCACTTTGACACTTCAGCTTTTACTTTTACAAAGTAAATATAACAGACCACCTGTGCTTTGTGGTTCTGAAACGAATCAAAACAAGCTTGTCATTTATATTCTCATTAAGACCATGTAATAATACAGTGCAGCCCTCAGACTTAGAAGACACAAGTGTTGCAGTACTTGGCATACAGACCCCTTCACATGCTACAAATACTGCATTTCCACCACTCAGCCTGCTGGAGGAAAACCCACCCATCAGTGTCTACCCCACAGATATTCAGCATTCGCTCCATCAGATTGAGGGGTCAAACTGACAGCAAAACATAACCGGTATTGACAAATGGCTCAAGATTTGGCCACATCTACTTTGAAGATAATAACAAGTGCCGTGCTTTCACCATCAAACAGTTCAGCTGCAGACAAAAAGCAACACACACACGAGTGATCTTCCTAATACACCACATCCAGCAACTGTGACAAAATCGTTTATTTTGTATTCTAGGCACATCACATTAGAAAAGGAGGTAATCTAAATGGTAAAGATCACATCCAGGAACCGCTGTAAAGAAGAAACCTAGGGCAGCAAGTTATCACTGCAATACTGGTTTTGCTGAGGCATAAACTTACTGCTCATGCGATTTTGAAGCATAATTATTCACAGTTCACCTGAGCGTAGGTCGCCAGCACAATTCACGCAAGAAGTAACCGAGTTTGTCTTGCTTGGGATACCGGTAGCATATCAGGTCACTCCCATCAACTGCATCCCCCACTGCTGCACTAAGGTTTTCAGACGTAAAACCAGCAGCAAAGCGCTTTCTACCTTCTGTCCCGATGTAATTAGCACTATTAATCCTAGGCTATCCAAGCCCCCTGGCGTGGCTCTGATTTGGCTTTAATCTTTGCCGAGGTCTCTTCTTCCTCTCCACAGAAAGCCATTTAAACCTTGGCAAGCCTCTCAGTTTAAAGCGACGTTCTGTGGCAGAGGCATTAGTCCCACACCGTACCGACGGGAAGCACGGAGACCTGCAACGCCTAACTCCCTCAAAAAAAAAAACACAAAACAACACCCAAAAGAAGCGAAGAGTTACTTTTTTTCAGGGAGCGACCGCCTGGGACAGGGCAAGGGCTCCCCTGCACCTCTTCCTCCCCCGGAGGGCTGCCGGGTACAGGCAGCGAGGCTGGCCTCAGCGCGGTCCCGCCGCCCTCTCTAACGCTTCCTCTCGCTGTCACCGCAGGACGCGGGCGCACCGCTTGTCACCTCCACGGCGGATAACTGATTAGTCATTTGCGCCGCCCGCGGGGCGCCCCTCGCGCGCCCAACGGCTCCCCCAACGGCTGCCCGGCAGCGGGGAAGCCCGCCCCGGCGGGAGCCGCTCCGGCGGGGCACCGGCCCCCGACTCACCCCATGAGCCAGTCCATGGCTGGGTCCCGCCGCGCCGGGAGGCTCCCGCCGCCGCCGACTCCCCTCTCACCGCCCGCTCATGAGGGCCGCCGCCGCTGCGGGCGCGGGGGCCGGGCTGCTCCTCCCCCGGTCGCTTGCTCGCTCGCTTCCTCCCTCCGCCGCTGCCCGGCTCCGGCTGAGCGGCGCGGACAGGGCGGCCGCCGGGTCCCCTCCTCAGCCTGACACTCGCGCACTGGGGCGGCCGGAAGTAAACACACGGTGCTGGCGGCCACCAGCCGCCAACCCGGAAGCGGCCCCCCGCCTTCTCCGCCCCTCCTGATCACCACCCGGAGCACGGTGGGAAATGTAGTCCGGGCGCGGCCGGTAACGCTCTCAAGGCCTAAGGGTGCGCCTGGCACGCCTCAGTGCCTCAGGGATTGAGGGCAGCGGGGCCCCTCAACTCAGTGAGCTTCAGCCCCCTTCAGCCCTACAGCGGGGCCCCAGGGCTTCCTCCTGGCTTGGGGGCTCATGGTCCCTCCAGCACTACTCACCCCGCTCAGGGGGAAATTCACTGTCCAGGACTGGGCCTCAGTGCTTCAGTTCTTCCCGTGCCAGCGTTCCAGTACCTAAAGGGAGCCTGCAGAATAGGTGGGGAGGGACTTTTCATCGGGGGTGTAGCGAAAGGACACAAGGTAATGGTTTTAAATTGGAAGAGGGGAGATTTAGATTAGATATAAAGAAGACATTCTTTACTGTGAGGGTAGTGAGACACTGGAACAGATTGCCCAGAGAAGCTGTGGATGCCCCATCCCCAGAGGTGTTCGAGGCCAGGCTGGATGGGGCTTTGAGTAACCTGGGATAGTGGGAGGTGTCCCTGCCCATGGCAGGGGGGTCGGAACTAGATGATCTTTAAGGTCCCTTCCAACTCTAACCATTCTGTGATTCTATGATTCTATGCCAAAGGTTCCCCTAAAGAGAGCTCAATGTCAGGGACCCCGAGGTAGGGCTGTGCTGGGGGCACACAGGGCCCTTGCAGCCCTGTGGTGCTGTGGATGTGGGGATCCCCAGGGCCCCTCATCCCAGAGGGATGTGGCCCTGCTTATTCAGGGATGATATCTCCAGCCATCACACTGACTCCAACAACAGTTTCAACAGGACAGCGTTATCTTGGTGCGAGTGATGTATTGCAAGGGGTGTCACGGGGGTGATTTAATAAGAATGACTCTGGGTCATGGTTGTTTTGTATCCCCCTGTGTTGAGGAAAAGTGGTAGAATTATTTTGTATTAAAAACCATATTGGACCGTCATTTTTGGAACGGACCTTCCCTCTGAAATCTGCCAGGAATCCCTTTGCACAACACATAACTGCTTTATTTTGCCATTCTCCTGTAACAAAACTTCATCCTGATAATTATTTGGGTATCCGGCAGTGTAATGTAAGAACTGGAAGACCAGACCTTGAAAATGTATGTTGTCTGTGTTCAAACTGAATATTTTTCTTTAACACCTACATTTTATCTTTTAATTGTTCATAGTTTTAGTTATCTTTACATTTAGAAAATGTAGCAGAGGATAGGAAAGAAGTCTCTTGCAGCAAAACCCCACATACTTTACTGAGCGGCTGGAAGGAGGATTTTTTTACAATGTTTAAAATACCAGATCAAACCATCTGCAGAAAATAATTATCCTTTATGCAGACACTTGATCCAGTCATTATCTGCAAACATTTGAGAACAGATGTCCCTCATTTGAATTATATTTTCTTGTTGCCCTTTGTTACAAGTATTTTTGGCAGGGCATTTGAGGATGAGCTCCATCCAATTTTACTGTGGGGTGCATTGTATGAGGAGTAGGGTGTTTGGTCATATGACACATGTTTTAAAGCAGAGATGACTTCTGATACAATGAGTTTGTCATGTCAGATTAGCTGTTTTCCTCCTGATTGTATCAACAAAAATACATGGCAACTGGCACTAGGAGAATTACTGAAGAGAATTACAAAAGAAACTCAGACAACAAACAACTATTTTGTTAATCTGTTGTATCGTGCCTCTCAGTGGCACAAGGCATTTATCTATATCTCACCTAAGGTGGTATTTTAGCATTTTTTTCCATTGACAAATTGACATTATACCTACTGCTCTTTTCCTTCTCCCCTCAGCCGCTGGAAACGCCACAAGTTCCACTGGCAGACCGAGGAGCCCATTCAGTCAGGTCCCTCCATGAGCAGCTCTGAAGAGCAAAGGATGTGCCAATCCAAGAGCAGTCTCCAGTGGTTGTCATGCAACTCCCCTTCTGTTTCTAAACCCTCTAAAAAATGCATCGTAGCCATTATTTGTTTGACAATAGCAAGCCTGGCAGGCCATGGGGCTCTTTTGTGCTAAGCCCTATGCACACGCATAAAGGAAGGGTGCTCCTTGTTCAGGACAACAGGCTTGCTGGACCCTGTAGGACATGAATATAAGGTGCTTAACAAGAGACGTTTCTTGGCATACAGATGTGGTAGGAAGCGCAGAGGATTGGGGAGGTTTATAATGCTTGACGTTGGAGGGTTTTGCACCGACTCTTCCCTGGATTACTGTTCCACAGCTTACTTGTGTCTAACAGGATTTAAATTGCAAGATTATTGCCAGACAGTCTGGACAGAAAGGCCGCGCTCCTCTCCATGGGCTTGTGGGATCTGGACTGTGAGGCTTTTGGCCGGGGACGCACTGCAAGGAATACTGCATTCAGTCACTCCTGTCCTCCTTGTTCTGCCATCCGTATCTGCCTGTGCCTGGCTGGCAAAAGAGGACCCCGAAAAATTGCATGCCCTGCTCCTCCTGGCCTCCAGGCATAGAGTGGCTTTGTTCCCAGGTGTTCCTCAGCAGCACCAGAGCTTTTTGGGCACTGATGTGAAGCTGAGGGGGATCCCACACAGACCAGACCACAGGAGTTGAGGAAGTCAGTCCTCTCACATGAGGATTTGGCAGTCATGTAAAGTTCTGCAGAGCTCAGTATAAAAACCAAGTTACAAGATAGTGTGGACCTAAGGGCTGTCCCAGTCTATCAGAGGTCTCTGCTAGGTCCCATAAGCCCTGAAGAGAGACACTGCAGTACCACAGCTGCCTCAGCACTGGCTGAGATCTGCCTTGGAAAAGCAAGCCTGGAGGTTTCTTTCCATATTTTTCCTTCCTGTGGCTCTCATGACCAGATTTGCACCCAACAGGATGTTTGATAGAAGCACAGACAAAGTCTGTCATATATTGCTGATTTTTGTATTGGCTTTTCAGTCGGCTTGCTTTGCTTCTGTGCTAATAAAGGGGTGCCACAGAGGACAAGCAGCTATGAGGAAGTAATCAAGGCACTGGCCTCTCTGCAACTCTGTCCCTTCACTGCCTCTGATTTTATTGTCATTACCTCCTGCAGCAGGAAAAGTGCAACACACAGGTGGGCATACATGGCCTTGCACAGCCGAGCATTAAGGAGTGGGAGTGAACTTTGGTCCTTTACTGGCTTATTGCATCAGAAACACCTGTCCCTCCTTCACCACCTAGTATTTGGTGTGGGGCCAAGCGGCCTCATATCTGATACCTTGACAACAGCTTTGCATGTTCCCTCTTCTCTCCCTAAGTGGCTGTGGTAGCACTGAAGGAACAGGCAAAGGAGGAAAGAAAGCATTGCTCAAGGGCTGTATGAGTTTTCCTTCTCTTCAAATTGGGGCAGCATCATTCCCATGGAACTCATCTTACCCTGAGAAGCCTCAGCAGGCAGAGAGATGTGAACCTGTTTGCCTGGCTGAGATACTTCCAGTGGGTGGCAGAGAAGCAGAGCAGGTGATGGCTGCCCTGACATAGAGGAGGTGTTAACATTTTTCAGAAAGGCAAATCTGCTGCTCAGATCTGGGTCTTCAGCAATGTCAGGAGATACACTCTCACTGGGAAGACGTAGCAGACTAATGGGCTTGGGATCAAAATGATGTGGTTTTGAAGCTCTGAATGCGGCACTGGCTCTTTAAGCCAAAAACATCCACATACTCCTTCCCTGAGACAAAACGTCTTTGTCCCTGTGCATGAAACATATTACGGCTCAAATTCCTGCAGAGCCATTAGAAAAAGCAAAGTGCATGAGTCTGACAGCGTGGGCCTGCCTGCAACTCTGAATGTGATTATTAATCATGCTGGATATTAATAACAGCATCTCTTCTTGCTTAGAACATTTGATTTTTTTATAAATAAACACTGTGAGTGGTTATAAATATTGATTGATGCCAGTAATAGTAAGACATTTTAGATATAGTCTTGCAACAAGACAATCAATCCTGCCAAGGACCAGACTGGAAAAAAAAATGGCATTTTGGGTCCTGAACTAGCTGGGAAATACGGCTTGTATTCAGATGTCTGAAAGACGGCTGAAGCTTCAGGGAGGAGGGCTGAAAAATCTGTCCTTGGGGGTCTGCATTTCCAGGGATGCTGAACAAAATTCTGTCTGTCTCTCTCAGTCACAGAAGAATAAGAAGTATTAGGCATTTCCTCTTTTAGACAACAACTTATGAGTGGATGTTAAAGCACGAGACTGGTGGTGACTGAGTTTTATCCCCCCCCACCACCCCACTAATTAGGTATTACTGAGCAATGCCTGCCTCACGCCTCAGCTTCCACATCTGGAAAATGAAAGAAACACTTCCCTCTGCATGAAAGGTCTTGTGAGAGCTGATGTGTAAATGTTCAGAAACCTTCATTGCTTAGGAGTGCTCAAAATGCGGTGGATTTCTCTGTTGTTCTAAGCAGGGAATACAAAAATTATGCTATGGTGAATTGAATAGCAGCCAAGAGAGTTTTAGTTTTAGCTAGGAAGCTTAGGAAATGCCAATGGCCACCTGTGGGGTCAATATGCCTAGGCTGACCTGCGTGTGTCAGAGAGCTCTCTAAGCCAGATGAGTGTGCGTTCCCTTTTGTCCCAGTGCTGGCAATACCACATTGTTGTGGACAGGCTGTAACCAAACCCATGCTCTCATTTTGCCTGACCAACACTAGCCAATTTGAATGGCCCCTCGGAAAGGGGAAGGAGGAGCCACACACCAGCTCCCTCGTAGCTTGCCATAGCTGGTGCTGCTTTGCCTTACTGATAAGCTTTTCCCAAGTGTATCTTATCCTACTGCCTGTGTCAGGGCAGAGAAAAGGGTATAGGGTGAGAAAAAGGAGATATGCTTTTAAGTCTGGAGAGGGATGTCCTCTCATTGTGGTTGTCTTATAGGCTAACTGCAAACAAAAGGTGTTACACATAAGCCAGGGCTTGCCTGTCCCCACTGGTTTTGCAGGAAGATGGAGAGAGTGCCGGAAATTGTTTGCATTATTTTCCTAATGCTGCATCTCTCTCCCAGATGGCAAAACTCCCCCTAGGCCTCCACCTAGAAAAAAGCCCCAGCAGACACCAAAGAGCCTGTAAGTCTGTTTTTCAGAGTCCTGGATGCTTTTAATCAGTTCTTGACGTTATTTGCAAAGGCAAAAAACAACTTTCTGGCATGTCTTTCCCTCTGTTACAACTACACATAAAGCAGTTCACCATGTGACCTCAGAAGTGACCTCAGAGCCTATGTCATGTCTTCTGCAGAGCAAGGAGATGGGCAGCCCATCTGCACATGCATGGGGTGCTTCTGATGCAGGGCAGAGTTTACCCCCCCACAGCCATAAGCCCAAATGGAAGCAGCCCTGGATTTGCAAGCCATGGGATGACAGTGAGACTCATGTGCCAGGGTAACACCCGCGGGTTTGCTTTGCAGGTTCTGCGTACCCAACTCTGACCAAGCTGTGTGCCCTCAGCCTGCTCGATAACGTGGGTGAGAGCAAGCAGTGGGATGGATCTGGCCAGTCGCTCTGCACCTCCACTCCCACCGAGGTCGTGGAGTGGGACAGGGGCTCAGCACCCCACTGGCACCATCTAGCCCAGGGCAGGGTTGGTGCCTGCGGTACAAATGCAGCCTCTGATGGCTGCATTAAAGTATTCCCAGCCCCCACAGATTACAAAGGGTGCCTAGCACAACAGGAGTCTGTTTGTCTGCCGCTCTGCACAAACAGTTGCTTCTGTAAATACATCTCACATGAGCAATTAGCCCCGACAATAAAGAGGTTCCATCTCTGCTGAGCGCTTCGGGGAAGCTGCTCTTTCACCGGGCACTGAGGAGGAGCTCAAACAGCTAGCTCTCCCCAGCCAGCCGCCTTCCCGGAGAGACCACGGGTCTGGGGCTGCAAAGCATCCCCTCCTTTCTGCTCCAGCCCTCTCGGCTGGAACTCAGTGCCTTGGCGTGATATGTGTGACGACGACACTCTCAAACCAGCCTCCGGATGATAACCGAGCACCGAGCAACGTGGGGCTGCACAGAGAAGGGGCACATATTGCTCTTCAGCTCCTGTGACACCCTGGGGGCAGGGAGAAGTTATTTTAAGGGTGCAGGAAAGATTATGCTGTGAAATTGAAGCTGGCTTCCACCGTGCTTGGAAACTACCCAGCACAGCTCAGCAGCCATTCTTACCACTGACTAAATGCAATCGTAATTATTTCTCCTCTCCCTCCTTCCTTACCTTGCTGGCATTTTTATCCACTTTCATCCTGCACAATTAAAACCTAAAACCAACGCAGGAAAAGCACTCATCAGTTATTATTCATGCATATTTGCAATGTCAGGTAGAGGCCTCAGCTGGACAGCAGGGCTGCCTGTGCCAGGCTCTGGTCATTGCTAAAAAACACAAAGAGAATTAT
Organism: Limosa lapponica baueri; assembly: GCA_002844005.1. Lineage (NCBI taxonomy): Eukaryota > Metazoa > Chordata > Aves > Charadriiformes > Scolopacidae > Limosa > Limosa lapponica. The sequence goes on along the minus strand of KZ505641.1, from coordinate 3,237,011 downwards.
TAATACCAAAGCCCTGGAAGTCCTGGCCCCACATCTGGAGGGGAGATGTCAAATGTGATGAGCACATCGCAAGCAGCACGCCTTGGTGCACAAGCCTCTTCTCCATACAGTGTAGCCTGTGCTAAAAAACAAAAAAAAGAGGGAAGAGGCAGGGCAATGCGGAGGGGACACAGTCACCCCTATCACCCCTGACCATCGGGCAGCCTGCTGCCTGCTCTCTGGGCTGTCCAAGGAGGACAAATCCTGTGTCCCATATTGCTGCTGTGGAGGGAAAGGGAGCTTTCTCTAGAGCTGCTGCTCTCTTTTATTTCTGGGGCCCTGCTGTGTGAACTCAGTTCATCTTCTCTAAATCTTTGCAGCAGTGAAAACACCTTTCTTTTTTTGTTTTTGTTTTTGTTTAATGGGGGGTGGGAATTGAGGCTGAGGTGCTCCTGTGCTGCTATCACTTGCCCTTACACTGATATCACTGGGGGCAGCTGCAAGAAGACAGCCAGTCTTGCAAGTCTCATGTGAAACAACAGAAAAAATGGTGACACAGGTGCATGTTAATGTATTTTGGAGCAGCAGAACCCCCAGATTTGCTTTACTTTGCTAACACCTATGCTAGAAAAATCTCTTATTTTGCCGTATTTGGAACTGGGTAATAAAGCTCTATTCCTTGCCTGTGAGGTGGAGCAAGACGCCAGTGTGATCCCTGGTGCCAGCCTGCTGTCCTCGGGGCTTCATATCCCAAGAAGACTCAATGGCACCATCTGATGGCCGTAAGAAAAGCAAGCAGTAAAAGCTGGTTGCTCCTGGAGATGGAGTTGGGGGGAAAGATTCATGTGAAAGCTATTCCCAAGCAGCAACACGGTGTCTAGCCAGGCACAGATGGGGTAGTAGTCTTGCTGGAGAGAAAAGGAGGCTTTGGGAGGTGGTCAGGAGTGTTGAGAGGTGGGCTGGTTTGACCTGTGTGGTGGGAACCCTCTCTCTTTCCTCACTTGGCTCCCAGAGCACCTTTGGAGCAGGTACGTGGGAAAGAGAGGTGAGCATCAGCCAACTTGTAGGGTGCAACTAGGAAAAAATGTGTACTGATGAGGCTTTCCAAAGCCAGCTCAGGGCAGAGTGCACAGTGCCAGAACTGGTGTGCTGGTAGAAACAAAAAAGCCCTGCCAAAACAGCCTGGAGAAGGGAAGGCTGAGTTTCTGCTGGAGCTGCTGAAGAATGGATGGGGGGCCACATGAGGCTTCACTGATGCAGGTGGTTCAGACCAATGAGGATTCTTTTGGTAAGTGGCACCTCATTGATTTTTTCTATCTATAGGTAGTGTTGATTTATCTAGCAAACACTGTAAATGAAGGTCAGGTTTATTCCATGTCTACTTTGCAGCATTAGCAATGGGGGACGGCCTGTCGTCTTTCTTCTCTGACTCTGATGACTGCAAGGGCAGTACGTGCAAGGAGTCAGCTAAATTCTGGCCCCTGTGCATGGTAATGTGCTACTACATGAAATCCAGGAGGGCAGGGTGACGGTCAGAAAGCTTTGCCCAGGGTAATTTCCTCAGAGGTGTGGGGATCAAATGGTAGCATGATTGAATCATCACCTAAAAAAATGCCAGTGGTTGTTACCATAGGTCCATCATTCATGTACATGAAACCGGCTGAAACAAATCCTTGAAGTTTGTCTTCATGGCGGTATGGAAGGGGACCTGTTGGTCCTTTCATGAAGTCAGGCCTGTGCTCCAAGGTGTGTGTCCCATCTGCAAGCTGGGGCTGCATGAGTAGTTTTTAAAGGAAGAGATGAAGACCCCTGTGCTGGGCACACTGGGTCACTTGATGAGTGTAGAGGTCTCCTCAGGGTATCCACAGGCTCCAAGGCTCTGTTGTTCACAAACCCACTCAAAAATTAGACTTCTTCCTGCTAGCCCTAACTCACCTGGAGGGAAACACACAGCCACCACCAAAACCCCCTCTTTGGAGGAGCTCTGTGAAGGTTACTGTAGCAAGACGGGAGTTTTCCTCTCTGTTCCGATGATCACCCCTTCCCATAGGCTGCCAGCCTCACAGCTTGACCAGTCAGGGCACCAGGCGGCTGTTTGTCCGCCTGTTTCTTCATCTGGCTGTTGTCAAAAGCAAGTCTGCTTCCCGGGTAGAGCTGATAGATGCAAGGGAGGACTTGATCCTGGTCTGCTTCTGGCAGCCAGCACTAGCACTAATGTTTGCAATGGCTCATTAGTCATTTATGAAGTGCACCCAGGCACCTGAAAGTCTTCCTGGGAATGAGGGGGGAGTGAGGGAGCCTATTTTATAAGGAGCCAGGAAACAAGTTGTTTGCTTCATACCTAGGAAAGGAGCCCAGAGCAGATGACGTGGTTTCTGGCCGTAGCTCCACCAGTCTTTTGGCTCCTCAGCTGCCGAGCATGGTTCCTCACCCTGCCACCTGTTTGCTTGGGTAAGGTGGACCTGAATGGATAGGAGAAGCAGCCTGAGGGGTGCAGGATTGTCCTTCAAGGTGTAGCAGGATGCTGCTGAGTTGATCATTACCATAACCGAGTGCTTCCCACCAGACTAACAGGCTTATCTGCTTGTGCTGCCAGGGCGAGTTTGCACAGAGATGCAGTCACCTGTTTACTGGTTGGCAAAAGTCATGCTCTGCAAGCATGGGAGAGGGAGAAGAGGACACTGCCATGGGCACAGGCCCTTCAGAAAGTCCATGCCCTGGATGAGCAGAGACCATGTAGGACTGGTTGCCATTCAAAGCACCGGGCTTTCCTTCCCTTAACCTGCAACCCTAGCCTGGGGGAAAAGTCCTTGCCTTCCTCTACTGAGGAAGATGGAGAAGACAAATAAAGCACACAGCCACAGCAAACAGCTGGTGCTGGCCAGGCTAAACCCCCATCCTTCTCACTGCAGTCTCACTTGCTTTTTCCTTAACTCCCAGCTCCACTCCAAGGTCCCTCAGACAAACATTCCTGGAGGCTGTGGAGGAGAGACAAGGAGAGGAGAGGCAAAAAGGTTTCCTGAAACCAAAGCCCCAATGGGGATGCATAAGAGCCGTGGATCGATAGCTGTGCTTCCGAGAGCCTCCAGACTCCCTGGGTCAGCCATAATAGAGGGGTGAGCTCATTGCTAATAGCTTTGGTGGGTGTGAGAGCCAAAGGCAGCCAGTCTACATCGGAGAAAGGCTTGATACCATTTCTTCGGCTCTGTCAGCAGTGCTGCCTGGTGCAGGTGGCAGCAGGAGGATCCTTTTTCATTAATTCTCTGTGCATGGACAGTTTTTTTTGGTGAGGAGGGGGTCAAAGCTTAGTCTTTGACTGGGTGCTATCAAATATGCAGTGGAGCTGGCAAAACCACAGAGGTTATCTGAGCTAGATGATTCCTTGCAGTGATCCAGGTTATCTCGCTCGCTGGCTGTGTCCCCTTTAGTCCACTCTGATATAAAAAGACTCCAAAGAAGGAGGCTCCCCCTGCCCAAAGAGGTTATTCTGCTTCCTAAGATATCTCTGTACTCCCACTGCTGCCCTGCTGGGCACCTGGTTGCCTGGCTTTGGCAGGGTTCAAGGGGCACACTGGTGGGACTGGAGTCAGTTACCGTCGAGAGTCCAGCAGGCACCTAAGCTTCAGATATTCCTGTTGGCTGCCTGCTCCTACTTCGCCTGGCGGGGTTTGCCTCCCCTGTGCCAGCCTTGTGCCCAGTGCTGTATGGGAAGCCAGGGGAGCATGGCGAAGAGGACTTAAAGACGAATACTGAATTTTCCTGGTTTTTTCTCAGGTTTCCACAACTAAGCAAACTCTTCAGTGCTAAAAGCACATCAGGAACCCTGCGTGACCTAGTGGACTGGGGCCAAGGTGGGAGAGGGAAGGGCAGAAAGTTCACAGTCCTCTGAATGCATCCCACTGTGCTGGCCTAGTCACATTAAGGCCTCAGCTGCGACCCCCACGAGCACCGCTTAATCAGCCAGCACCCTCACCCCAAAGGAAATTGCTCTACTCCCATCTCTGACTTGTCTGTACCCATTGTGCCCTCCTCTCAGCACAGCACCCAGGGCTGGGCCCATGGCTCTCTGGGCTCACCCACAGCAGGGATCAGTGGCACAAAGCCCTGGGTGTCTGGGCATTTTCTGAGGGGCTGCATGACCAAAATATCGTGGTCATCTGTGGCAGTCTGCCTCAGAGGTTTGTAGTGAGTGAGAGGCAGGCGTGCCAGCTGCTCGTGGGGAGCATCTCCTGCACGTCCTGGCCCTTGTCCCTAAGAGATGGCCTGTGCAGCAATTAATGGGGAAAGCAGGGCAAGGGAGAGGCAGCCCTGGCAGCACTTTGACTTTATGATGTACTTTTGCTTGGCATCAGAAAGGTCTGAGGAGTGTCTCTGGTGGGGGAAGGCTAATGCTCCCTGGCTGGAGACAAGGCTGTCTGGTCCTCGCTTGGGGCACCACCAAGTCTGCTGAGCAGCGACTGTGCAGAGGCTCCCTTGGCCCAAATGCAGACACTTCGTCACTGCGCTGTGCCCAGGGGATACCAGGGCAAAGCTGAAGCCAAGCCTTGAAGCCAGGCTGAAGGAAGCACACCCTGAAATGACTGCCTGAGCCAGAGAGGATTGTTGCTGAATCTCTCTTGGTTCCTGGTGTTGGGGACCATGCACATGGATGACAGATGGGACACACAGTCTGGAAGGCAGTGAACACAGAGTCTGGAAGGCAGTGGGGACCTGTCACTGACCTCTCTTGATGATGAAAAGAACAGGCTGGGATGTCAGTAAGAGAGTTTTGGGATGCAAAGTAGGGTCTCCTAGAAGTGTAGAGGACTGTAGCGTCTTGTACAGCCATCTGTCAGCAGTCCAACACTTGGTGCCTTGAGTTTGCCAATCCCCCAACCCAAACCCAGTCCCCAGTGGCTTTAGAGATGTAAAAGACCTGAACCACATGGTTCAATGAACCACAGGTGAATGAAGCAGGACAGATGTGGCTCTTCGGAGCACATGGAGCCCTTCCCTTCCCTGGTACCATGTGTGGCCAGTGTGCTGGCGATAAGGTGGGAGCAGGACACTGCGGACACCAGAGCTGTCATGTCCCCCCCAGGCGGGCTGCAGGAGGGCAGGTTGCTTGCAGAGACACTGAACCAGCATGGCCTCGGTCTCATGCAGTAATTTGCATCTGTAGGGTGCAAAAGATTTCAAAGCTGAAGCACAGATATGGGCATCTGCCCTTCCTCATGTCACACAGCCGGCTCCTGTCCCGCCATAGGCTGTCACCCTTCAGACAGCTTCACCCTCCAGACTTCTGTCTTGCATCCGTCCAACATGGTGTGTCAGCAACTGCTGGCCTTCAGCCCTCCCTTCTTCTCCTCCACTTCCTCCTCTTCCTCTTTGTACCAAATATCTGCAGTGGTGATTCAGCATGCTTGCAAAATGCGGTTTGTCTTGCACCAATCATTGCCCCGAGTGCTCTCGAAGAATATAAAATGGGGGTAAATTTCCCTTCCCATCGCCTGGTGTTGCACAGACAAAATTTTGGTGATTTAAAGAATTCCCGAGCCGCCGTGAGCTGCCACTAGAGGTTGCTCGTATGCCTTGCTGCGGGCTGGGTGCTGCCAGGGCTGCGGGGCGTGCAGGACCAGGGCACGGCTGTTGCTCAAGGCACACACAGCTCAAGGACTTCCCTCCAGCCCTGCTGAGAGCCCAACTTTGAGGCAGGTGCCGGGGAAACATGTCCCAGAAAGCTCTGGTTTGGGCCACTGATAGCCCATTGCCTCCTCTGGCACAGCCTGGCTTTGCTGTGCCCTCGGTTCCTGGGGTTGCCACCAGCCACTTGGCAGCCCTTGGCAGTGTGATGGATGCTGTGGGGCGGCAGTAGGGTCTGCAAGACAGGAGCAAGCCTGGCAGGTGGGTCCTGCTCTTCTTTGGCCATCATGCCCAGCTGGATGGCCCCACACGGTGACATTGAGGGGATGGTGGGAGCACACAAATACGTGTTTACCAAGGCATGCAGGGTCTTAATTTCCAGCCCATAGGTGGATGTCCAGGATCCCACTTCCCTCTGTCCTGCATCCTTGGCTGCAGTCAGCGTTGGCTGATCTCAGTGCTGTGGAGCTGGGGACACCATCTTCTCTGAGGTGTGAGCTCCTGGCTCTCCTGCACAGGGCTTTACAGAGAGAACTGGGGCCTGCTCATCCCAGATGGATGGAAAGGCTCCCCCTGTGTTAGCGGTGCAGGATCAGGCCCTTAGCATCTGTTATGTAGAGACCCAGGGCAGGGTGGTCAGGAGAAGTGCCCCAGCCAGAACTCAAATCCAAACCAGCTGCCCACTTCCATGTGGGGTAGATCTATTTGCACCCAACGTGCATCTCTGCAAGACACACACCAGACCTGGCTTGGGGTACCCTAGGTGTGGCGCAGCGCAGAGGCTGTGTCTGCTCTCAGGTAGCCCTCTTGGTGCTGCTGAGGCTTCGTGAAGCATCTCAGGCTGGAGTTAATGGGCCCCCTGATGATGGGAGGGTTGAAGAGTGACGCCATGAAGCAGCAGAGTTGGAAGAGCTGGAAGAAGAACCTGAAGAACAGCAAAAGAGGGGCACTACCAGGCTGAAGTCACAGCAGAAGAAAATGCCATCCCAATGCACCTCCTCCAGCTCTGCTGCTAGTGCTGTGCTTGCTGAATTCTGAGTGACTGTCCCCACGGTGGTGGGGCAGGCAGAGGAGTTGTGTCCTCCCCTAGCAGCGGCAGTACTGGCATGGCAGCACCGTGCAGACACAGATGTGCACCCATCAGGATTCAGCTCTGTTCCCAGCAGGACTGGCTGTGACTCAGAGAGTGCCTCAGGGGAGCAAACCAGATGGAGAAGATGGTGCCTTTTTGTTGTTTGGAAATGGAGCCACTTTTTAACATGGAGGCCTGTTTTAATTTGCCAAGGTGTTTTGCAGACACTGCAGCACCCACTGGGTGGGCAACGAGACGCTCTGTGGAGAGGAAGAAGGGTTGCAATTAATGCGGGCTGCGAGCGAGATGGAAGCAGCTGGGTCATGCTCTGGGCATCCAAGGGGCCAGTTGGATTTGGGCACAGCCAGATCCATGCTGGCATTCAACATTGATGGTTTCTGGAGGAGAGGATTTTTGTTTGCATGCTTACCCTGGTGCCATGAAATGTGATTTTGGGAAGCATTTTCTTTTGCCCTGTTCCTGCTCACACAGTTCCCTCCTGGCAGGGCAATGAGCAGGAGCAATACCAAGGGGCTGCCAGCATGATTGATGGGGGTTGCAGCATTTTGGGTCGGGGCACACATATTTAGCGGTAAATCCACAGCAGGATAATTACCTCTCTTTGTGGTTGGAGGCTTTATTAAAAAGAAATAAATAAAACATCTTTAAAGGAGAGGCAAGAGAGAGACACAAACCCCATCCTTGGGGCAATGCAGACAGATGAGTAATGGGACCCTTTGAGTAAGTGCCTGTCCGGCCAGCTCTGAGTCACTGAGCAAACAGCACCAGCCTGGAGCCGGCGGCAGGGCTATTCTTAGCCACTCACCCGTCAGGAGATGCTGCTGAGGGAGAGGAGGCAGGTTAAGGGGTGTCAGTGGGGAAAAACATTTGCTTTCCAACAAAAAAGCCTCTGGAGCTAACCTGGGGCTTGGTTGCAGTAACACAGCCTGGAGATGGCAAATGTGAGGATGAGGGTGGCTGCTGTCATGCTGGGAGGCTCGGGCCAAGTTTCTCAGGGAGGTGAAAGGCACTTGGGGCGATGGGTGGTCCTTGGCTGCACACATTGGACAGAGGAACATGGAGGTTTCCTGGTCTTGAGGGCAGCAGGCAGCACAGACTGAGCATCACCCACTCACCTGCCCCCTGAAGCATCCCCCTCTTCCCACCCACCCCCCATTTTGAGCTTCCCAAGAGCAACTTCCACCGAGGCAGCCTGACGTTCCTGCTGCAGCCAGGGTTGCATCAGCAGGGAAAGGAGGTGGCAGAGGGGTACCGCGAAGGCCTGGTCTCGGTTGCACTTGGGCTCTTTCTAAATAAAGCTTCTTCAGTCATACTGGCTTGAGCTGCTGGCTCAGCCCAGGAGCCTGGAAAACTAGATGACATCATCTGGGTACTGCCGACAGACAGTATTTCCACTCAGACACAAAGTGCACAGGTTTCAGCTGAAGAGAAGTGTGTGGCTGGGGAGCATTGCTGTTTTTAGGGAACCCCCTAAAACTGCCCTTTCTCCCTGCTAAGACCCAGGCAAGCAGTTAACCCTCATTTTTGTCTCTGCTCTCACCAAGGCCTTCCCAAACCAGCCCCTCAGTGCCCCGAGCAGGACCCCACGCCCCAGGAGGGACCCCAGCAGCATCTCAGCTCTCTAAGCCAGTCTTGCTGCAACACTGCGTGGCTGGGACAAGACTAAGGACCAGCCCGTTGGCTCCTTTGCCCCCATGCTGCCAGTGCTGTGTGGAATTGTAGTCTGGTGGCATAGGAGCAGGACTTCGGGCCAGGATTTCCCCCCCACACTAGTTCGGCTCCATCTCTGCCTTCCTGGTGGCCTTTGGCAAATAGCTGGTCGTCTTTGCTCCAGGTTTCCTATTTGTACAAACTGGGCAGAGTGGGATTCTCCCCTGATTTCCAGAGCTCTCTGGATTTGGTAGAGTTGATCCCCATCTGCAGGGGTACATGGGAAAGGAAAAATCAAGCCCGATAACAATAATTACTTTTCTCCTTCCCATGGGTGTTGTAAGGATTAGCTCATGTTTAGCAAAACTCTCTGTAAGTGCTAAGCGTTATTAATGTCTTGAATTGCTCTAGGAGCAAATGTGGCTTTCCAGGGAGTGATGGGGTTTTTCCCTTTGCTAGCACGGAGCTGCAATGAAGTCATCACAGTCCAAGGTAAGCAGCATCCTATTTCTGTTAGGGTCAGGGTGTAGAGCAGTATTTGCAGCACAAGAGCAGTCCTCACTTCGCTTTCTGTCAGTGTTGGAGGGGGGTGAAGCCCATCCCTTCCTGCAGTGATGCACAACCAATAGGGCTCTGGAGGAACACGCATCCCATGGAGGGTCTCAGAGTGCGGTGCCCTAATAAGGGCTCATCTCACTGATGTGGTAAACAGCGTCTCCCAGACACATAATGAAGCGGAGTCGAGCCAGGGGCTCCTGCTATGAGCAGTAGAGGACACAGCTCCGGCATTGCCTGAGGTCTACCCAGCAGCTGGGGTCAGAAAGCAGGTCACAGCCATGGCATGGCTTGGGGTATAGGTTTGAGTGCCCTGACTCGCGCAGGGGTGCATAGGTGGGGACCAGTTCATGCCCCCAGATGCCCTCCGGGTCCTGACACACAGCATCGCTGCGCACCAGGAGTATTTACACTCTTGCAAAGTGTGGACAAGCAATGCACATCACCTAATGCTGGAAAGCCTGTGGGGGATGATAAATCCTCTTTTCCAGGCTCCAGTTCTGGAAAAAGGTCCCAAGTCCTCCCAGGAGAGGAAGCGGGCTTGTGGCTGGCTCAGCCCCTGCCCAAGCACTCCAGCAAATGTCCCTCCTGGGGAACCCCCAGCTGTCTGGGCAGGGGTACAGAGGCCCAGAGCTCCTCCAGCTGCCGGACCCTGCCACCCTGTCTCTCCAGCCCTGCAGTGAAAGGGCTGACTTTTTGTGACCCCTTCTCCCAACACTGACTCAGCCATGCCCCCACAGTGGGTGGCCGCAGCCTGGGGTGGGACGACGTGAAGGTAGAGGCAGTACAGACTGGCAAGCTTTCAAAGAGGCCACAAGCTAAATAAATAGCCAGCAGCCTATTTCAGTGGCTGCTATATTTAGCTCAAGGAACATTTATTTATAGGCTTGGCAGCCATTCTGAGTCAATAAAAGCCCGAGAGCTGGAAAAAGGATGTTCCTGGGTTTCTTGTTGAAGTAATGGTTTCTGCCCTGCAAACCATGAGGAGCGGGAAGAGAGGCAGACTCGGCACCAAGGCAGGAGGAGGAAGATGTGCCAGGTGTGCACAGATGTGGCAGGTGTGCTCTGCCAGGGGACAGAGCCTCTGCATGCTTGTAGCCCCAGCTAAGAGCAGGTACCCCGCAGCATCACCTAGGTCCCATCTTGCATGGGCACTGCTGCCAGTGACTCAATGGCCCAGCAGTCCCCTGGCCCAGAAGGAATTTATCTCTAAAACACAAGGGGATTTAGCTGTGCCTGTGGAAGCAGCGACAGGAGATGTCAGCCCTGGGGACTCCGCTGCAGCATCTTCCCCAGCGCTGCAGGTTTAGAAAAATGAAGCCCGTGAATGGGGAAGGAGATGGGAGCAACACTCATGTTTCTGTATTAAATAATTTTCTCTTTTCATTTCACACATAGCAATGAGTGGTTGAAAGAGGAGGGCATGCAAACAGCTTCTCTGAAGCCACTAGCGGGGTCAGCTGAGCCTGAGGATGAAGCTTCACTACGGGGAGTGTAATTTTTACCCCAGCAGCAGATGATGGCAGTAGTTTCAAGAAGCTTTACAAAAGAGTCAGCAATTGCAGCTGGATGAAGGGAGTGGATTTATAAAAGACCAGGGGATTTAGCCTAGCCTGTGGAAAACAGCCCTGGGGAAAGATGTCCCTTCTGTGTTTAAGTCAGTAAGTGCTGCAGCTTTCTGGAGCCAGAGCTGCAGGGAGCTTGCTCACGCCTTCTCCTCCCTCCAAAGCAAACCTGCTGCAGGGGGGAGCGGGGAAATGGTTCCACCAGCCTCTGCTTGAGCCCAGCCCAGCCCAGCCAAAATGGGGCTGCTGGTCAGTGCCTGCCAGCTGCTGCCCCAGCACATTGCTGCTGGCCTGGGGAAAAGACGATGGCTCAGTCGGCCGTGGGTGCAAGTGCGGGGGGGTGTTCATAGAGTTTAACTGCAGTGTGCAGCATGCGTGCAGCTACATGCTGCCACCATGCCAGGAGGAAGGTGAGAGCAGAGCATAGCTGGGAGGCAAAGAAAATTTAATAATTATAATTATTAATAACAGAATGTATTTCAATGCTCCATGGCTTTGTGCTCTTTAGCTTGGCAATCTGTACCATCCCATACCGATATGGGGCAGTCCTTACCACTAGAAAGGGGCTTTGCAGGTGCCTGCCTACAGTTTCAGATCTGCGAATCACACACTGAACCATCAGAAACCCCTAGAGTGGCTGTTTGCAGTCCATGGGCCCCTGAATGCCCTAATTAATTTTTAGCCCCCTAATCGCTCAGCCTTTGATTTAGTCCAGCTGCAGCTTCCAGCCACTGGGCCCTACACATAGACGTGGGTCTGGCTGTGTGTCCAGCTCTCCACTGGCTCTGGCCCCATCGATGCAGCCAAAGATCCATTGCCCTCCCCAAACCCCCGAAGAGGACCCTCCAGCCCCCACCCTGAGAAGGTCTGACCCTCAAAAACCAAGGCTGACACCAGCTGTTAAAACACCTACTTGGGTATTTATTACAACACGTTGTTCCAAAATACAAAAGAAAGGAAAAGAAAGTAGAGGGTAGAAAAGCACTGCTGTTTACAGCCTCCGGTAATAAATAAATAAAGACGAGCAGAGGCAGGGTGTCCCCCCGGGTCCAATGCCGGTGCTGGCCAAATTGGCAGCGAGGAAGGGAGCATGGTGCAGCCTGTGGCCAGAGCCTCTCTTCCCTGCTCAGTAGTCCCTGGGTATGCCAGGGTGGGCGCAGACCCCCTCCCTGTGTTGTGCTTGCTGAGGAAGGGCCTGATCCTGCAGGGACTGGGGCGGGTGCTGAGAAGGCTCAGTCCCGGTGCCATCGGCACCTGCTTGCTCCCTCCCTGTCCAGTGCTGCTCCAAAGGCAGGTGAGGTAGGAAGGGTGATGCTGGACCGGGACCCCAACAGGGGCCTGCCAGGGTCCCCCGAGAGAGGGGTGAGACCTGAGCTCTCTGCTTTCCGATGCATTCTCAGAGCAGCCTTGGAAATGAGTTCAGCACAGCATGATGAGAAGGACCGCAAGCCATGGCAAAGCAAAGTCACAACAGAGACAAAAGGCCGTGCCCAGGCTGCTTGGAGAAAGGTGGTGTTAAACCCCGCAAATTAAAATGACTCTTCATGGAGCTGGTGCAGTACAGAGAGTGTTTCGTACCACGGTGCAGACGGGGTTCCTATTCCCTTCCCCTAATGTCTCCTCCTTCACCTTACAGTCATCTGGAAACCTCCAGGTTGTACAAGAAGCCCAGGCAAAGGGTGCAAAAAAGCAGCACTGGATTCCGTCTGCTTACGGAACCCCAGTTTATCAGTGTTGGATAGAAGCCATATCCAGTCCCATGTCAGGAGCCATTCCCAGACCCTTTCTGAATTCTTCCAAATACCGCTGACATCTCTCCTTGCTGCTTTGCCACTGAGCTCGCTCTAACACCGGCCACTTGTGCTCCCCAGGCTGTGATATCCCCAGGCAGAGGGAGCTCACCAGCATGAGGAGGACACTCAAGCCAAGAAAGCCCAAGGCACCTGGCAAAAACGGGTTGCCAATGCATGGGCTCGGCTAAGCCAGGGGAGTTTTGCAAACCAGCTGTGACAGCAGAGCAAGAAGGCCCTCTGGTGAAGAGGCAACCTGCAGGCGCAGCCAGCAGAAGATGGTGAGAGGATCACAACCTGGAGGGAGCTGACTCCATGAGCTGGATGCCTGGCCAACGCTCCTTAAAGCTGTTACAAAAGCTTTAAGCTTTTGTGATTTAATCATGCCTCTTGCAAACACGAGCAGGTACCTGTAAGGGGGAGAGGAGCCACAGAAAGGGAAGGGAAGAGCTAAGAGAATGGATCTGCCCCGGGTTTGGGTGTCTTTATACCTTCAGGAAGCACCACCCTCCAGATCTTCTGACAAGGGTTTGCCTCCTGGTGCTTGGGACAGCTGGGAGCTGTGGCTAGCGCAGCCCCAGCCGGGCTGCGGGGAGCAGAGAGAAGATATGATGGGGCCTTGCGTTTATTCACAACAGAGAAACAAAGAGCAACATACAAAGAGTAAGAAGCAAAAAAGTACAGAATCATAACCATAATAATCATAATAATAATAATCATAAATACTCAAATCTATTATTCATAGATTGCAATGACAACACTGATAGCTTATTATCATTAGTATTAAGGATGGAAGGGGGAATAGGACAGTAGGAGGGAGTTCTGGGAGGGCATCGTCTCCTAAGGGGCAAATGTAATGGGGTTATACATCCAAAGAAACAAGCAGACAAACAGAATGGCCAGGAAGGCAGCAGGGGATGCTACTGCCAAGGCTGGGGATGAGCCTGCTCCGACCCAAGCCTCTGGCTCAGTGTTGCTGACCTGACGGCTGCCCTCCTGCTGGCTTCCCTCAGCCCCATGAAAGGCAGCTGGGGAGGAGGTGGCTGGGGGGGGCTCAGCCCTGGAGACTGGCAGGGGATGGAGGGAAGGGCACAATGTCCCTTCTAGCCTGAAGGAAAGCTGCGGTTTGCTCTGTCCTTTGTGTGGTGGAAAGCTCAGCCCTCGCCGGTGTCATGACCGTCAGGCACGCAAGAGTTTTGTTGGTTCCTCCCTTGAACGAAGAGTCCTTTTCTCTCCTCTGCTCACACTTCTGCCACTGTGCATCCCTACTAGTAAAGATTGCCATGGAAAGATGATTTTTGGTTCCAGTGAGGCTTTGGGTTGGGTTGTCTGGCTCTGAGAGCCCATAAAAAGACTTGGCTGACAGATGATGGGGAGGGCTACCAGCCAGCGCATCCATCCTTGTGATAACTCACAGGTCTCTGATTCATGGAAAAGTGGTCCATGAGACAGAGTATGACTTAAAAAAAATAATTTAAGTTAATTGCAAGCCACTTGGTGACCCTGATGGCTTTGAGTCAACACTGGCAGGAGACACTTAGAGAAGGGTGCTCCATCAAGGCCAATTTTCTGGATGTAGCCTTAAAATATTGCATGAGAGTGCACATGCCCAATGTAAAGGGGAAGGATGAACGCAAAGTACATCAAAATAAGGCTGCAGAGGTGGGTTGTGAATGTCTCTTGGCAGTTACTAATGTTAAAATCTACTTCTCTCTGCTCTGGTTTCAGAGGAGAGAGGAGTCCGTAGCTCAAACATGGCTAAGGATCACCCAGAGGATGGCAGAGAGGAGACCAGGAAAAGCAAACCACATATCTGTCTCTTTGCAGATATTCAGAGTCTCATTTACAACATGCGCCCTCTCCTTGCTTGGTCCAGCTGCTTTTTTGTGCTCATAACGTACCATGTCAGCTAATGGGATGAGTTACACGAGAGCTCACTAGCACGTCGGCTTATCTCCCCACCTGGCTGTGCCGACTTGTCCTTTTTTTATTAAATCCCTTTGGAAGTCATCTAGCCCTCTCTCCGTTGCCCAAAGCTACCATCTACCTAACCAGCTACTGCCAGCAATTTGCCTGACCTGAGCTCAGTCGATCTGTGTTGGCACCAACCCTGGAGGACTATGGGATGGGCAGGAACTGACCAATACCAAGTAGAGATCAGCAGGTGATGACCTCTAGCATGCTTGGGAAGAGATGCCACCACCAAGGGCAGCAGGAGGTGAAGGGAGACCAGCAGTGCTGCTTAGGCAGGAGGCAGGTAACACTAACGCTGGGCTCGGGGGGCTTACAGTAGGGATTCCCTCCTTGGATTTGACATCAATGCCCATTTAGGAGACCCTGCTGCAAGTGCAGTTCCTAAATAGCTGCCCAGCTCATGGGATGGAGCCCAAGTGCTTATTGGAATCTAAAAAAGGAGTTTAGAAAATAGTGTCATTGTCCTTTCACGGCCAGAAGGGAGAAATGTTCAGATCGGCAACACTGAGCTGCTTTGAGGTGGTTGCTGGAGGCAATGATGGGTGGCAGTGGGCTTTTGAGGGATGACTACGAGATCTCTTGCCCTCATCAAAAGCAATGTGGGGAGAGAAGCAGGTGGTTCCCTGGTTCTCCAGCCACCCCCATTCCTCCCCACCACACCTCAGGAAACCAGGCAGGAGCATGTGGAGGTCCCCACCATCTCACCAAATGGCCCCATAGAAAACCAGAAAAAAGAAAGTTGGCCTGAAGAGAGCGAGGAGCCTCCAGAGAGACTTGCCTCAACTGTAGACACAGAGGTGGATGGGGCAGCAGCCAGCTGAAGTGAGCAGCCCCTCCTCGCACAATTGCAGCTCCTCATGCCTCTGCTTTGTGTTCAGTTTTAAACCTGAGATCATTTGGTTTTGTCACGTGTATTTTGATTTAAAGATAGAAACGAACAACGAGAGGAGGAACAAGGGAAAGGGAGAGAAACTGTGTGGACCCAGAAAAGAAAAAACATCACTCCAAGGATGACACAGGACACAGACATGCACAAACAGAGACCCCTGAGGTATTAGCTTTGCAAACTAGTGCGAGAAAAAGGAGAAAGCAAAGACAGCCGCAGGGAGAGATGTGCTTTGCAGCGGAGGCAGTTTAGTGCCTACAGCTCCAAAAAGCAACTTCTCAGCAAGCCTGATGTTGGAGTTGAGGCCAAGAGCTTGGCTCCCCACCAGGACTGGGGGAAGCAACCAAACACCTCTGAAAAAAGGTCAATTGTGCCCCCTGTGTGCTTGCAGAGCTTCATTTCCAGCCGGCTTATCACCCGCTGGAAGGAGGGGAGCTGGCCCAGGGGGGAACAGGGCCAGGGGAGTCCCAGTACCTGCAAACACTGCACAAGTTTCTTGGATGTGAAGGATGGGGGAAGCCTGAAAAACCACTGCCCCCAAAGGGAAAATGGAGCCCATGCCTCCCAAACAAGGTGGCTGAGGTGAGGGGGAGCTGAGGGGCTGGGGTGGGCAGGTAAGACACCACCCCCCGACAAGAAATTCCAACTACCACCAGCTTCTCCTCCTTGTTTCTGCTATGGCAGCCTCTGACGCCTTCCCCTTCCCTGTGCAGCTGGAGGTGACACCTGGCACCCTTCACTCCATTTCAGGTGACTCCCTCCTTGCCCTCTCCAGTGAAGATGGCCAGCCCAGGGGAGAGGAGAGGGCCACGGCTGGGATGGGGTGATGGCCGGGATGCGGTGACGGCCAGGATGGTGACAATGGCTGGGATGGGATGATGGCTAGGATGGGGGTGATGGCTGGGATGAGGAGAAGCAAACAGAGAGCAAGGAGTGAAGAAGCGGCAGCAGCTTCCAGAAGAGAGTTTTCTGGCTCAGTTTGTGTTGTAAGAAGGTTTTATGGTTTGCTTGTTCGCTTGTTCGTTTCTAGAAAAAGTGCCCAGAAGAGTCTCCTGTCCCATTGTCGCTGTGCCCGGAGGAAAGAGGGGGGAAAAACTTTGTCATCGACATGAGCTATAGAAGGAGCCACAGGCTTCAGATATTGCTTAGAAACTCGTATTTCAGATTTAAATACCATACACAGTAAAAATAGAGCTGAAAGTACCGCCCCACATTGTCTGCAAATCATTGCCAGAATGAACAGCTTCAATAAATTAAAAACAAAACAAAAAACTGAAATATTATTTACGTCTCAATAAAAATCGCAGTAAAACCATTTACCTTTTCATTTGTGTGTGTGTTTTCGGTTTTTTTTTTCTTTATATTATATATAATATATATTTATATATGTATAGGGCTGCTCCAGTGCAGCATTTTTAGGATACTTAGCCAGAGAAACAGAGGGGAGAATGCTTAGTGCACCAAGGTGCAGGGAAGGGCAGCTGTGGTCCCCTCCACAGGCATTGTGCCCCATCCCTGCAGCCAAAATTGCGACCCCCACCCCTTCCTGCTTGATTTTTATGCCCAAATTTTGAGCGTGGGTCTCCACGGGCTGCAACCCCTGGGGACTGGGGGGAAGAACCAGGACTAGTGTAGGAGGGACACTAAGCATCCGCCATTATGTTTCCTGACTCTGGAAAGACTCATCCACCTTTGCTTCGGTTTTAGCGCGTGCGCTCCCGAAAATGCACGCACAGGTATAAATACTCCCCTCCAACCCTGCTCCCTCCTCCCCTCTCCCCCCAGCTTAAATATCCCCCCACCCCATCCCTGTTCCCGTCCCCCCTCTCCAGGCGCCCTGGGTGGGTGTCAGGACACCTCGATGATCTCCATGCTGCCCGAAAAGCTGGACTGTTTGCCGATTTTGCCCAGCTCTTCCCGGGCCCTGCCCTCAGACATGGTCTCCTCGAACTCCATCTGGCAGCTCCTGCGCTTGAACTGCTTCTCGGCGCCGGCCTCCTCGTGCCAGCTGTGCCGCCCGTCCCGCGGCTCGGCCCGCGCCTTGTCCCTCAGTCTGATCTCGCAGCCACCCGCCACCCCGCCGCAGCCGAAGGGCGGTGGATACGGGCCAGTGCCGGCGAACAGGCTCCCGCCGCTACCGCCAGTGCCACCGGAGTCCGTGCCGAAGTACCATCCGGCCTCGCTGGAGGGGGTGCTGGGGGACTCCAGGTGCACCCCACTCCAGGTGGTGGTGGTGGTGGCGGTGGTGGTGGTGGTGGCAGCACTGGGAGTGGTGGCCGGCTGGCTGAGCCGTGGTGGCAGCCCGTCCTCGGCGCCAGGGCTCTTGCGTGTGGTGCAGGCCCCGCCAACGTTGAGGCTGAGCCCATGGGCCGGTGAGCCCGCTGGGTGCCGGTGCTTCCGCCGCTGCCTCACCTTGGCCTCCAGCAGGAGATCAGGCCCGTTTGGCCGGTCAGGGCTGTCCGCCCCTGGGGAGAAGGGGCTGAGGCCACCAGGGCCTGAGGGGCTGTCTAGCTTGCAGAGTTTGGGGGCATCCCCGGGGCCAGGGGGTCCAGGGGGGTCCTGCCGCAGGCCAGGGGAGTAGGCGGACTTGATGTCCAGGGAGAAGGAGCGTTTCAGGCGGTTGGTGTCCTGGATACGTTCGGAGGAGAGGTGCAAGCCGTTGAGCCCCTGCTGGAGGGTGGTGGGCGACAGGACCTTTGGGGTCCCACCTTGCCGCTCAGGGTCGCCATGGGGGGACACTGAGCTGGTGCCTCTTGGCACCTCCTCGGCCTTCTCTGAGGTAGGTGGTGGGGGTTGCTGGCTGCCCTCAGCTGCCTCTGCCAGGTCCTGCTGGGCATCCCCCTCGCCCCGGTCACCCTTTGACTTCAGGGCCTTGAGAAGCTTCAGGCTCCTCTCATACTCCAGAAGCTGGCCCAGGAAGTTGAAGTTGGGTGAGATGGATGGGCGACGGTCCTTAACAAACCTGCCAAGAGGCACAGACAGCCCCAGTTGGTGCTTGGTCCTTCAGTGGGTCACCCCTACTCTCAGCCTCTTTAAGAAAAGGCATTGTCCAGGACCTTCTGATCAGACCCTCTGAAGAAAGGGGTCCTGGGGAACCATGGGGCCTTGAGATGCCCGAGAGGTAGAGCTGGGACTGCCTCCCCCCCTCCGTTTTACCACCCCCAACCATTCCTCATTGCATGCACTTTATGAATGGAGACTTAGTTTGGTTTCACCCAGACTTAGCCAATGCAAGAGAGAGCTCCAAGGAGCTCCCACCCTCTCCTTCTGGGCTCAGACTGCCTTCCTTCCCTGGAATGAAGCCTAACTCCTTCATATCCTCTGGGGAAAACTCACCTGTAAGCATCATCTGACGACATACCCATGGTCTTCATGATGTAGGCGATGGCAATGGTGGCCGACCGGGAGATCCCAGCCAAGCAGTGCACAATCACCTGGCAGCTGGACACCTTGGCCTTGTCTGGAGCATGGTAGAGAAACATAGAGAAAAGCATCAATGTGGTCAGAGATGGTGAGCAAATGACTCTAGCCTCCCTTCTCAATCCCTTTGGATGAAAGGGTTGCTGGAAGTAAGTCCATGGAGGACAGGTTTTGAAAGTTGAGAACTGGAGGGTCTGCATGCATCGTAACAAAAACTCACCAATGAATTCAATGGACTTGTCCAGCCAGGGAAGCAGCTTCTCACAGTAGTTGTCATTGACAGGAATGCGCATGAAGTGACTATCACAGATGAAGTCTGGCTTGGGACAGGAGTTGCTGGCATTGAGGACATAGCTTATCCCGTTCTGTGTCATCAAGTCCTGGTGGGAAAGAAGCGATTATCAAATGATCAGCTGAGTTCAGCCAGCACTGAGTGGTGAAGATCTGCCTTGCCATGCACCTGCCTTTTCCCATCCCAGCATTTTCTTCTGTGGATCTCTCACTGCTGCCTTGACCGAATTGATGGTAGCACAGACCAGCTGAGAAGGTTGCGTCGATTTAGATAAAACAGGTTTGAACCCCAGCAGATCTTTACTTTGGTCCAAGTAAAAGTAAGCAAGACCAAAGACACCCAGAAGGGGGTCCCAGAGGGGAAAACCCAACAACCCCAGTATGAAAAGAATAGGAAAATACAAGAAAGAAAATCAGCGAAAACTCTGGCTGAAAGCCTTGGAAGTATTAGCTGAGGGAGAGAGGAGGCATCTCACCAACGGTGAGGCAAGTCATTGGGAGCACCCTATGTTAATCCATGTTTTTGCTCCCACACCCCTCAGAAACACATTGGTAGTTTTCATATATTTACCCGTTGTTCACAGTCTTCACTGTGAACACATGCTCTTGTGTTGGGGCATAGGCAGGTGGCAAGGGGAATAATCTCTTCCCTCCTTCTGACACTGGAGTGAGCCTGGATTTGTTTTGTGTGTCTTTTCTGCTTTGGGCACTCAATGGCCACCATCACTGCCCATATTTCTGACTCAGTAAAATGCAATGGCACAAGGGAGACCGTAGGTAAATAGGGTCAGATGAAATACTGCGATGAGAGGGTGAGGTTCGACCCACAGGCCATCCATCAGGAAACTGGCTTGCTGGGTGTGTACTGCTGCACCCACACCAACCTCCATTCCTTCCCTCCCAGGGCTACAGCCAGCTTCACCTATATGCAGTGCTGACACCAAATTTATGGCTCATCTGACCCATCCCTTTTCCCATCTCATCAGATTAGGTATCATCTGTACAACTGGGGGCAGGTTGCTTATAAAAAATGGGAAAATGTGTGCCAGGGTCTGGGACTCAGTGCCTCGTCTGCACTGTTCCAGGGAAGACCCAGAATTAAATAGAAGGAGAAAACATGGAGATAAAAGAGTCCTTCCACACATCAGAGTGGGTGGATTTGCCATCTCTCTTTTGCAACATGCTGGAGAAGAGAAGCATCATGCATGCTGGAGAAGAGGAGCATCTGCACTTGACCCTGCTCTGCTGCCTATGAATAGAGCATCTTCTGGCCACATCATGAGGATGGCAGAAAACAAAACTCCAAAAGATGAACAAAACCCTCCAAGGAGGCGAGGAGGGAAGGAAACCATCAATTTCCCTGCCTGTCATTGGCTCCTCGGGAGACCGCACCGGGATTTCGGCCCTGGCTCTCCAGTGGTCGGTTCCTGCCCAACCCAGCAGGCTCTGCAGAGCCCAGCCTCGGCTCAGTGGAGCCAGCCCAGCTCCCGGGCTCGCATTCTTGGCATTTTTCTCTTTCATTTCCTTCTGCTCCCTGTATATAATTTCTCTCTCCCTCCTTTCTGTCTCCAACCCCCCTCCGGCGTCGTGGTCCCTCTCCCCCCTCGCCTGCCCCGGGTGAGGACGCCTGGCTGGCTCCCTCCTGCCCGCGGTAGGCAGGCGCCCGGCGGCATTTTAACAGCAATTCCTCTTTCTTTCCTCTTGCAGTTATTTTTCCTTTAAACAAAATTCCTTCCCTGGCATGACATCACAGCACAGCCCTTCCAGCACCTTTAAAAGGGCACTGTCCCTCTTTTCTCCTCTCTCCCCACAGCAAAACTTTGCTCATTTTTGGGCCTCCTGAACAAGCCCCTGCCCCTGGCCAGAGCTGCCTGTCCCTGTCCTGCTGCAGCTGAATAACCCATTTTGCTCCCACTCTCTCTGGCTCCCAAGGGGATCACAGGGTTGCTAAAATCGGTGTTAACTGGCAGCCTAGCTGGTTAGGTGGGTGGGTGCAAAGCTGACTCCTGTTCCACATCTCCCTCTAGCTACGGTAACTCCCCCTCCAAACCCATGTATTTTCCCGGCCATGCTCCTCCTGACCCTGAGTTTGCTACGGGCTCTTGGGAAGAGTTTGACCACCCCAAAGCTTATCAATATAAGACAACTCATCCTGTGACCACCCTCTCCAGTTCTGCTAGGCTCTGCCTATGCACTCCCTGCCTTTCACCCTCTTGGTAGGGTCAGACTGGCTATGCGTGGCCCTCCCACCAGGCAGCAGAAGGGTCCTTAACGCTCTCACCACCCTACATGGCTGGGGTCCCAGATGGGACAGGGTAGATGTGTCCCCTCAAGAGGGTCATACCTTGTTTAGGACGTCTTTCTGGGAGCCCAGGTAGAGATGTGGCAGGATGCGTGTGGGGCCAACATTGGCCACAGGCAAGCATGGCTGGGAGATGCTCATCGGCAGGATGGCAGCTGGCTTCCCCTCACAGAGCCCCGGGAAGCAGGACGAGAAGGTGGCAAAGCCTCCTGTGGAGAAAATGGGGACATTGAGCTCGTAGCAGTGAAGCTGAGACCATTGGTACTGGGCTGGGGACAAAGCAGTGATAACCCTGCAACACTGAGAACAGAGCCTTGAAGAGCAAAAAGCCACCAGCCATAGCTAACCAGTGCAGACACATTGTGATGACTGTGCCACACACATGGAGAAAGGAAAAGAAATCTAGCTCTGATTTTTCCTGCTGCATCTGGATATTAATACACACGTGAGGCATCCCACACTTCCTCCTGCTCTTCTCAACTTCCTTCAGACCAACGACGGGAAGATAAAGTCCTTTTCTTGGCTGCCTGGTACTCTGAGGACAACCAGGGTCAATCTTTGATAGCGAAACCTGCCAGGGCAGGATGATGACAAGCAAGCCCACTGAGGTGCAAAGTTCCCTGCATTGGGGAGGTCAGCACAAACATTGCCACAACAGCTACACTTACACATTGCAGTTTCTGAGAATTGCCCCCCCTGCCCAGCCCCGCCGAGCCCATGATTTCCACCACATTGGGGATCGGCACATCGTTACTTGCAGGCCATTGCCGTCTTTCATGCTCTGACCTTACTGAATGTGACAGCACACAGCACCCAATTTACGGCACCAAGCTGCTGGAGCAGTAATACCCAGCTTGAGCATTTTTAAGCCCAATATTGAAAGAAAACCCCCAGCTGGGACTGCAGTAGGTGGCATCTGACAGCCAGAGCTATTGCCACTGTATCTGCCATAGTCAAAAGCACAATCTAAATGGGATTGAGCCTGCCTGAAAGCCAGTCCTCTGTCAAGCGGCAAGAGCACTCACTGGAGCAGGGCAGCAAGCATTGCCCTGCCTGCATGGTGGGGAGCTCGGGGAGCTGGAAAACCCCCAGTGCTGTTGCACATCCTGCACGGTTGTGTAAGGCCACTGGTGATCCTGATTTGCTCTCGCTCACTGGTCCTGTTCTCTGAGGTAGAGCTGGGTCTGGCTAGTGGTGGCCCAACCTCACCCCCCTCCAGCTGAGGACATCTGGGTGACAGCTTGGTGCAACGGACAGGACCTTGGGTTGTATAAGCCAAACCAGTCTCCCTTGAGGCTTTTCCAGTCATGCAAATGAGCAGATGCAGCTTGACATCACCCAAAAGGCACAGATGACTTTGGGGCTTGACTGCCTTTGACAGAGGGAAGAGGATGCCCCCATGAGATCTTTCTGAAAGTCCAAGTCTCTGGACTCAGCACTGTGGGAATCCTTGGCCCATCTCCATAGCTAGACAAGACTTTTTGATGAATCTTTGGTAATGACCTTTCCATTCAGTCTCTCTCCCCTTTGGAAGCAAGGCAGCCTTGGCACATTCTCAGTTTACCTTCTCCAGCACCTTTCCAGCATTTCTGCTGACCCTGCTGGAGCACCTCCCTGGCTGGTGGTGTGGCACCCAGGCTCTGGTGGGGTACGACTGGTACTGCAGACAACCCACCCCACATGTTTGGGAGGTGATGAAAAAGCCAGAGCAGCGCACAAAATCATGCTCACACCACCTGGGAACATCCAAGGTCCTCCATCACCCTCCATCTCAGCAGCTCCTGGTGTTAGCTCCCACTGTCCCAAGAGGAAGGTGTTCTCCAACCAACCTCTTTCCTCCCCTCTCTTATGTTTTCCTGGCTGGCAGTTAACAGAGCTCCCAGCTTCAAAACCTGGCCAAGCCGGGAGCGGTAGAGTTAAAGCACCTTATCTTCCCTAGCACTTCCTTTTCTCTGGCTCCCTCCGAAATGACATCACCTCTCAACTGGGACATTAAATCAGAGCAAAAGCAGGAGGCCCAGTGCAGGTGCAGCACAGCTCCAGTTACTGCTCATCCCTGTGCTGTGTCCCCATTGCCAAGGAGCGTAAATCACCAGCCAGAGCCCTGTGTGGACATGTGCGACCTCCCTGCTTTGCCCTGTGCTTGAGCACACACCACTGATAGCTGGGGGATGCTCAAGCAGAAATCCTGTGGGAAGCGTTTCCTTCAGCTGCCCCCAGGGAAGCCTGCAGCACGTGCAGGGGGTGACTGGGGCACAGATTTGATGCCTGGACTCATGCAAAACAACACGGGAATTTTTCTGAAGGAACCTGGCACATTTTGGGGGAGGAGGGTGCATGCAAGCACAGCCCCAGGAATTGGTGCCTGCTCTTGTCCCAGGCCCCCAGCCTCTCATGCTCACTTGTACCCGTCAAGAGCCACCCAGGGCCACGTACGGTTTAATATCGTTCTTTAAAAGCCGGGAGCACAGGGTGATCTCATAGCTAAAGCAGGTCGGGGCATGCTGCTCTCCCTTGCCTGCCTCCACCAGCACTTGCACGGCAGCAGATCCTCTGCCAGCCCTGGCTGGGGAAGTCCAGGC
This sequence comes from Limosa lapponica baueri, assembly GCA_002844005.1. Taxonomy (NCBI): domain Eukaryota; kingdom Metazoa; phylum Chordata; class Aves; order Charadriiformes; family Scolopacidae; genus Limosa; species Limosa lapponica. Next base: position 3,213,302 of record KZ505641.1, on the reverse strand, counting down.
AGGGGCAGAGGGGGCTGCGAAGCAGGTGGGGATGTTCACAGAGGGGCAGCAGCACCCTCAGCTGTGGTGCCTACCCCAGCACGCTGCCAGCAACCAGAGGATGTCACCACCCGAAATTATGCCCATAGCATGCCCTGCTTGTCCCAAGTAAAGCCTCAACCCTGTGTCTGGGAGCCTGGGCATGCTCCCATCTTGCCTGTCCTCATTTCCCCCATGTTTGCAGCTGCTGAGGGCAGCCCGGGCTTGGGGGAAATCCTAGAGATGGGGCTGGGTACCTGACACCATCCCAACCTTGAAGTGACACTCACCCCACCCCACGCCGGCTGCTGTAGCATGCCTTTCATTTTTAGAAAGCGAAGCAGCTCTTCAAAACAATCCCAAAGGCAGTGAATGTCCCTGGCTGGGCTCCAACCGATACCCGGGCTTTCCCCCCTCTATCCCCAGGCCACGGATCCTAGCTTTTGCTAGGAGAGAGTGGCAGAGCCCCATGGGTGAGGAGCCAGGGCAGCACTGGGTCTTTCTAGTCGTTCCTCTTTCATTCACAGTGTTGTGCCATTTCTCTTGGCATGTGGGGAATTAAGCTCAGGAAGGATTTGTAAATGACGTGGAGCGGGTGCTCGGGGATCACTGGTTTCTTCTTGATGCTCCCCTCAAGCCTGGTAAAGGCTTGCTGGGGAGGAGCTGGTCCCTGAATGGCATAGCTCTTTGCACTGCTCATGGTTCCAGCACTCCTGAGGGCTCTCAAAACCATTCCCTGGAAAACCCAGTGTCTTCCTGCCTCCTGCAATTACGTGAGGCAAAGGTGGGGCCCTGGAGGAGAAGGGGGATGTTGGGCACAGGTAACCAGGACAGAAGTGGGGATGCCTTCACTGCTCCTGCTGAACATGGAAGAAGAAATAGCCAAGAACCAGCATCAGGCAGGGCTCTGGGAGGGTTTTGGGGGGTTCATTCAGCAATGCCCCCAGAGACATAAAAACCCTTAGTGGTGTCCCGTTCAAGGTGGGGCTGAAGAGAAATGCAGCTTTTGGGAGGGAGGGGAGGGCCGTCACCCTCCTCTCCCCAGAGGAAAGATGGAAACTGTGACATGGGGTGTTGCAGTGACTTAGTGCCAGAAGAGTGCAACAACTCAAACCTTGTTTGTTCCCCCATCCAGGGCTTCATTCATGAGGTGCTGACCCTCCCTTCAACCTGTGACTCTGCCCTGCAGAGACCCCTGTGGGCCAGCCCCCAGCCCTGCTCTGCATGGCCCTGGCAGCAAACAGAGGAGGGGGAAAAAACACCACAACTTCTCCTCCACTCTCATCTTTGCCAGGCCCTCCTCTCTGCACATTTTCCAGCTGAACATTTATGACAACCTCCCAGTGAAACTGGGTTTGTCGGGAGAACAGATGCCGCAGAGGGAAGGCAGCCAGCCTGGGAATCCTTCCCAAGCCTATCCATCAGCCCCAGGGGAAGATGCCAGTAGCATCTTTGAATAAGCCCCTGGGGTACTAGGACTGCTGCAACTGTTGGGGAACCCTGCGACTTTTCCCCTTGAGCAGCAAACTTCACTGCTGAGCTGGGACCTTGCCACACCTGGGGTCCCCTCCACTGCCTTGGCTGTCACCTTCAGGTGGTCACTGGGGACATCCAGCTTATGGTTGGGACACGGACCACATCTCAGGCACCGCCCATCACCAGCAAGTTGCCCTGCTCCCCTCTCTGCCAAGACAGGGCAGCAGTGGTGGTGCAGGGAGGGTGACACAAAAGGTGACAAAGTCTAGACTAGGGACAGGGATGTGATGTGGCATCATTTTCCTCCTGGTGGTAAGCCCCGGCTTTGAGGATTTACAATCCATTGAGCTGCCTGGGACTTTAGGGGAAATGCTGCTGGGGATAAAAGGGAGGTGTGAGGCACAATAAGCAGGGCTATTCCAGATCCCTGCTGCTCCCAGCATCCCTCTCTGCACCAAGGCCATCTTCCTAGGCTGGAGGCATAAATTGGAGAGAGGGAAATGATGGGTCTTGAAAACTCTCTCACCTGTTGCTCTGATGGCTACAGACTGCCCATTCATCTCCAGACCTGTGGACTCACCTGCTTCACAGTCCCCTGAAACAACTCAACGGCTCTGACCTTGATGCTGCACCCCGATGACTGCAAAAGGGCTTCCCAGGGCACCTGCCTCACCCCAAAACCACTCTTAAGGAGAGCCATGTGCCTCTTGAACAACATCCCCAGCCCCATGAGTCTCCTAAATGCCCCCAACAGAGACATACTGAACAGCAGGGACATGTCCTGTTTGCCAGCCTCCCATATGCATGGTGGAGCACATCCAACCCAAAGCCCCCCAGCAGGAAACAGGGAAGAAGAGGTGACATGTCACCCCGCTGTGCACATCAGTCTGTGGCAACAAGGAAGGGGGGAACAGGCACAGCCAGAGCTGCAAATCCTCCCTGGGCCAGCAGTAGCCACCACACCCCACCTCTTCACCCCAGCTCTCACACCAGGAGCTGGCAGGAGACCAACAGGGGGTATTAAAGAGGTGGTTTATAGCCCACCCTCATTGCTTCTATAATGATTCTTGAAGAGCAGCAGCTGGAGGAGCTCAGAGGCTGGTTCCCTGTGCAGGTGCTGGGGCTTTTGCGGCAGCCCACGGCCCCAGCAGTGGGTTTTGCACCTGTGATCATGCTGGAGACCCTCTGCTCCCATAAAGCTCCAAGCGACCAAGGGGGCTGAGAGAGGCCTGGCTCTGCTTAGCTCTCATTAAAATGCCTGCGGTGGCTGAGAGCTGCTGCCAGGGCGGCACGTGGCGAGGGGCAGCGGGGCATGCAAGCGAGCACGCGCCTCGGCTGCTGCTGGAGCAGCCGCCACGCCAGCATGGTTCCCCCCACTGCTGTGCCAGCTCAGCAGCCAGGATGGTGCCTGGATGCCTCCTCCCCATCACCCCAGCCCCCTGGGGACACACTGCTCCCAGAGACCTGAACATATCTGTCCCCAGGTGTTAAACCACCTTACTGAATTGAGGCATGGCAGGAGATGACGAGAGCTGGGGGGAGACCTGCAAAACCCCAGCCCTTGCCTGCATTGTGCCCAGCCTTGACAGGGTAGTCATCCTGAGCATTTGGCTGAGCATCTCTGTGGCAGGTTGAATTGAAGGAAGGAAAGCGGAGGGGCCAGGCATGCTGCACGTCAACCCCCCCAGAGCCGCTGGGAAAATCCCTCTTTGCAAAACCCCATCTCCCTGGGTCTCGTGCTGGGTGGGAACCTGTTGGTGCCGGCAGCTAAGCTGGGCAGCATGATGAAGCACTGCTTACTGCCACCCTTACTCACTGCACTCCGGGAAGCTCCAGGGCTTTGTCAGCACTTCCTCACCGCCTGGGATGTTTCTGAGTTTTCCCCCACCTCCATCCTTGCTGTTCCCCTCTCAGCATTGCAGCCCCCTTTGCTTTTCCCCAGGAATGCCTGATGCAGGCAGTCTGCTTGCTTGCATTCCCTTCTCACCCCCCTGGGTGAAATCCCAGTACTCCGAATGCTGGCCAACTCGCCCTCTCCTGGCTGATGTTCTTTTACTTCCACCCATCTCAGTGCATTGAAGAGAGATGTCCGGTGCTCACCTAGTCCCCTGTCCCCATCCCGTATCACCCTGCCCAGCAACTGTGCTCTCCCCCAGCCCAGGTTTTACCCTACCTTCACTTGGCACCAAATTTCATCACCGTACTGCTGGCTCCTCTTTTTTTTTTTTTTTTTTCCCAAGCAATGGGTATGAGAAAGCCGATGAATCAGCCCTATTATGGATTCATGTGAATTCCCTGTTTCCTCAACGGTCACCCCAAACAGCCTCTGTCCATCTGCTGCTACATCGCCCTGCTGTCTCTCAACCCGTGCCAGCCCCTCCTGGCCTCGAAGGCTGGTCCCAGACCCCTCTCCCGTTCTCCCAAACAGGCGGAAAACATCCTTAAAAAAATGGAAAAGCGTCAGAAAGGAAGCCCTCCACCCACACAACCACAGACACACTCCCCGAGCTGCTGGGCTTGATTTTCCTCTGGTGACTGTGCTTGCTTTGGACCAGCCTTACTTGTTCTAAGTAAAGAAAAATGTGTCATTTCCAGGAGTGACTTATTACTAATGACACCACCACTGGGTTATGTACTTCATGCCACAAAAACCTGTCAAGCACTTTTAGCAGGCTCCCATTTTAAGTGGTGATGGAGGGGAAGTTTCTTGATTCAACCCTTTGGTAATCTAGGTCATTCCAGGCTCGGCATATTTTTAAGATGCTCCAGTTAATATCCCCTTCCTCTGCTTGCCCTTCACCCTGGCCTGGGGTGTGGCAACACTGCAAACCCCCTTTCTGAAAGAAATACCCCTGAAGATGGGCAGGCAGCAACCACGCTAGTGAAGCGAAATGGCTCCATTGGGCAGCTGCCTGGGTGCGGGCAACACTGCAGGGCTCTTTTAGCTGATTGCTCCTTGCACACCTCATCACCCTCGCTAGTCCTCTCCTCGCCGCACAATCCCCTTTGCCCTGGGCATGGGTGCCCGCAGCCTTGGTGATGCTTCCAAACCAGTGCCCAAGGGAGCAGAGATGCCAGCGGCAGAGCCTGCCCTGGCTCCTGCAGCCTTCTTCCATCCCTCCTTCTCTGCTCCGTCTGCACACTCACCAAGCTTGCCCGGTTACGGAAGGTTCAGGGGACCCTGGAGCGGACCCTGTGGCCAGGCAGCCTTGCCAGACCACACATCAGGTGGGAAAGCTGCCCATCGCCGGGACTGCTGCCGATGCCCCCTGCCCGCTGCAGGCAGCCTCTCACCTGCCTGAAGGAGCTGCCCCCTCCGAGCAGCTCCTTTGCTGCTGCTGCCTGCAGGACCAGGCTAGCTGCCTCCGCAAGCGCTTCCGCACATTGCCCGTGGCCGGGAACTGGTGATCGCTCCCCCTCCACACGCTCTCCACTCGCCTCCATCTCCCCGCTCGCCAGCTGCCTGTGCTCTTTGTATCGCCAGCCATCGCGCTCCGCTCCCCGTCGGCCGCTCGGCAAAGGCGATCTCCGTCCCCCGGGCAAAGCAGGGCTCTGAGCAGCCCCCTCTTCCCCCTCCGTCCCCATTGGAAGGAAAGGAGCCGGCCGGCTGACAAACCTCTCATGTCCCTGCTCTCCTTCATCCTCCGCACCCTTATTTTCAGCTTCATCTGCCCCTCGCGCATGTCTGTCCAGAACTGGTCCTCGGAGGGAGCGATCATTACATCCACGGGCATCCAGGCAGCTGGGCTGCGGCTCGCGGAGCACCTCTTGCCTTAGCAAAACAACAGCTGGCGCGCAAACAAAACACTAAAAAACCCAAAAAAGCCCTCCCGCGGCAGGGCACCGCCAGACTCGCCCGGCTCCAGCCTTCAGGCTGAAAGAATAAAAAGCATTAAAAAAATCGAGCGGGGCAGGGGGGGCCCGGCGCAGCCCCCTTTCCCCAGCCGCCCTCCTCCGCGCCTCTCGCCCCCTGCGTGCGCGGCTGCCGCTCCAGCCTGAATGAGCTCAGCCCATGAGCAACAGCCCTGCTGATCCATCCACCGCCGCGCTCGCAGCGCGTTCGTATGCGCTCATAGCTAACGGGTCAGGCATGCGACCGCATTCCTTACTCAGCACACAGACACGCAGGAGAACGCCGGGCCTGACATATGCTTCGCTCTCCACTTAAAGGCGCAACCGCGTTTTTCTCGCCCGCCCAAAGCCCCTCGCAGCGAGCGAGTCGAGATGGATGGCTGCGCCACGCCGGACTTGGCCCCACGGAGTTAATTTGGGGACAGGGACTTGGAGGGAGGAAGCTAATGCCCACACCTCATTTCGGCACCAGCCAGGACAGTGTGTGCTCAAAGCGCAGAAGGGGGGATGCAACACTGCTCTCCATCCCTGCTCCCTGCACCCCACAGCTGCACCCCGTCCTGCCCGCTCCCCACAGCTGCTCCTGGCATGAACCAACATGCAGCCCCTGAGGGATGTCTGACTCTGAAGCCCAGCACCGAGAAGGGCAATGCCATGATCTCCATTTCTCAAGGGGGGAAACTGAGGCACAAAAGATTCAATAACTTCTCCAGGGTTCTCTGATGCAGACAGAGCTGGGGACCAGACAGCAGGTCCTAACCACCAGCTCATCTTTCCTCTTGATGTCTCCACCAGGGATGCTCATCCTGGAGTGGTTTCAAACAGCTGGAGGCAAATGGGCCCCAACAGCTGGCAGGGAAAGGGGCTGGAGCTGGGCTGCTCACACCTGTGTGTGGCCACGTTGATGGAGTTATCTGCCCAGTCCCAGTGGAGAAGGACAGTGGTCTAGAGGAGATGCATCCTCTGCCAAAGCCTTCTCATGTGCAAAAGTCCAGCAAGAGGGGATATGTAGGAATGGGCTTTCCAGTCCTGCTAAGGTCTATCCATCAGTGGTGGCTTCTGAAGCAGGTTGGTGGTTGATGCATTTTATTCCTTGTATTTGTCCTGGGGGAGAGAATTACTTCTTCTCTCCTGTTCCCACTCGTGGGACTCCTTAATACGTCTCCACACAGCTCCTTATGAGTTTATTGGTCTGAGCCCAGGCCTCCAGAAAATCATTCAGGATTATAGCAAGCGGAGGAGCGGGAGGGGGGGAAGGGGGAGGGGGGGAGGGGGCATGTATTGTGCCTTTGAAAATCTGAAGCTTTACAGGCTGAAAAACCCCAGGCTGAGCCATATGTGAGTGACTTCAGTGTTTTTCCTTTGAATGACATCACATGAGATGAGGTCACTGGCATTTACTAAGTGCTCTCCCCTCCCCCCCTCCCTGAGTGGAGCCAGCCTCCTAATGAGCCTTGTTGTTGTAATAAATATGGTTTGATTATTATCAGATGTGGGTCAGAGGTTGGATAAAATTCAAAGCATGCTCCAACTAGATTGGAAGAGAGAGAAGCAGCCTTCCCCCAAGAGCCATGCTTGGGAAGCAGCTCCCACAGCAGCTCCCTAGCGGGTCTGTGGTCCCCCACATTTGCTACCTCCATCCCTGTGAGGGAGGATATGTGATGCTGGTGGCCAGCGCCACTGGCTCCCAGCAAGGGAGATGCTTCCATCTCCCACTGCCACTGTGCCACTGGTGCTCTACCTATGGTGGTGGGCGATTCTTCTGTGATCTGCTGTCAGCTGCACTTGGGACTCCACTGGGGTGGTAACCATCATTGGGTCACACAGGGGCAGTGGCTGGATGGCTGCTCTGCGCCAGCCCAGGAGGATGCTGCAGGAATGATGTGGTGGATGAGGGGGTGCAATCATCAACCTGTCCCCAGTGCAGCAGTCCACAAACACGAATATGCCTTCCCTCACTGCCTTTTGGTTGCCTGATTCCCTCAGGCTTTTGCAAGAGCCTTTGGCACAAGTTATTTTGATGCTGGCTGGTTCCTTTAGGATGTAGTCAGACCTAGTTTTCAGCTCAGGGCTGCAGCTAGGGAGCTAGGCATGACACCAGCAAGCAGTCCCTGATGCAGGATGTCCTATGTCCTTCTGACCCTCAGCAAAAGACAGGTGAGCAACCCCCTTCCCCCATCAGTGTGAGGTCCAGCCATACGGAGATGCTACCTGCAGCCACCATTCCCCAAACAGCTTCCTCCCCGTCTTCTTCACCCCTTTGCTAGAACCAGGGTAGGGATTGGGAGCTGGTGGTTAGGCAAGTGAGTACTAGCAAGTAGAGAGATGAAAGGCAACAGGCATAGCACAGAGACACATTCCACGTACTGCCTGCTGCCCCTCAATCTCTTTCCACAGGTGCTCCTCCTGACTAGGCTGTCACCCATCCTGCTTCTAGCAGGAGACAGAGACACATCACCTGGGGGGAAATGCCCAGCCTCGCTGGCCCTGCTTTGCTCTCACTGCCACAGTGCTCACCAGCAAAAAACTGCTGCAATGGGTTGGAGAGACTCATGCAACCTGCCTGCAAGAGCAGGGAGCAGAAAGCCCCTGTTCAGCATCTACACTGCAACGGTACCTATAGCCTGGCACAAGCCCAGCCGGGCAGTGGCCAGCACCTCCTCTCTCCACCCAGCGCCAGGACCTTATAATAATTCCCAGCGCTGACCTTTCGCAAGTGCGTGGCACAGGCCCGGGGAAAGAGGGAGGCAGACAAAGGGAGGCAGGTTTCTCAAAATGAAGGAAACCATAACTGGGTAGTGGCTTCTGCCCATCAGGATCTCTTATTGGGGAAGTTGCCTTTCTCCTGTCAGCTTTCCAGAAATAAGAAATGAAATTACATGGCAGTTTTGTAAGTCTTGGCAACTGGAGGGCTCCTCTTCTGTAAGCCCCTTCTCCTCTGCCCCTCTCTGTCTTTGGCCCTTTTGCTTTCCTTTTCTGGGTCCGATGGCTAAAAACACAGCCAAAGGGGGAGGGGAAACTCCTCAGGGTAATTATAGAATCGGGAAAACAAGTTGACTGACGACAGCGTTGCTAAACAGGGAGGTTTAGAGCATAGGTCTGGAATACAATCAGCTCGCACATACGTGACCTGGCTTAACCCCTCCCAGGGATGCAGCCGCTGGTCCCTCGGGGGCCAAAAACCTCCCAGGCATCTCCTGGTTATGGCAGAGGATGGGAAGAGGGTACCTTACCCCGCTGCCATGCCTCGGGCTGTGGAGACTGGGAGCAGTCCCTAGGGCCAAATCCAGGCTGGATGGCCGGGGTTGGATGCCAGCACCCAGTGGATGGGGGCTGGAAGGCAAGAAAACATGGTCCTGCCCTGGCCAAAGAGGTCCCAGACAGCTTTGCTGCAGGAAAGAAAGCAACTCCTCCAGTGCCACATGCCCAGGGGGTGAAGTGGGCGAGGAAGAGGGAGGTTCAGAGAGTTACCAAAATCTCCAGGACTGTAAAAATCTCAAACCTTGGTGTTACCATTTGAAGTCCAACTTCAAGTGGCTAAAGCGAATGCTATGATTTTTTTAAAAGCGCCTCTCTCACTAGGCTGGCAATAGCACCCCACTCCCATCCCTCTGGACAGTCAAAAGAAAAGTATCACTGCAGATAATCCCCCCGCGCTCCACCACCAATGGCCTGAGAAAAGCCAAGTGTAACCCCCTCCATGGCACTTCTTACCCTCCTTCTTATCCTAGAACAACCAGAATACCCATTCACATTATTTGCAAAGCTGGTTCTTCAAAACTCCCAAACCTGGGAGAAGCAAGAGATTGAGAGTCCCAAATGAGCATGCTTCCCCATCTCATCCCACCCCTGCATACTTCTTATTCATACCCATACTCCTGCCAGCCAAGGATCTGCTTCTTTTGGTTCAGCACAGTATGCTATGGGATGGAGACATCCATGGGTGGGCAGAGGTGCTTGTGGAAGGTTCAGAAGCAATAATTAGACTTTAGAAGAAAAACTTGTGGGTACATCTGATGGATTCACACCAGTAAGTAAATGCTCTTAGGCCCTGCAGTCTGAGGGTACCTGAAATAGCCCCAATGCTTGACCTATGGGTGTACCTTCAGGCCCCTGTATCTAGCAGAGGCTCTGCTGGAGTCAGAGGACAAAGTGCATCCTGCAAGTGCTGCATCCCCAGGAGACACACTCACATACCAAAGTTGTCAGATGAAATCACGATTCTGTCCAGAGTGGGTGACGAGGAAGGTGACCATCCAGTAAGCAACTGCAGTGGGGTCCTGCTTTCCCACTCCCATCAGACAGCTTCTGTTTGACAACCAAAGTGTGGGTGTTGAACCCCGCTCTGCTCTGCCTTACTTATGCGCTGCTTTTGCACCTGCCTATGTTGGCTTTTTTCATTTATCTTCTCCTTTCCTCTGAAACAGCCTCAGCCTGATGTGTTTCAAGAGGAGCAGGGAGCAACGGAGATGTGATGCTGGCATGTGGCTTCAGACTGACATGACACACAAAAGCATCACAGTATTTTCAGCCAAGGATGTGCAAAGACACATTCAACTGCCCTGATATTTAATCTCCTTTATGGACTATGCTTTCCCCTTTTTTTATTAAAATAATCTGACCCTGAGTCCTTGTATCTAACGTAATTCCACCAGTGCTGAACCCACTCCCACCTGGGCATCTCTAGTCAGCTCCTGCAATGGAAATCCCCTCTCCCTTTTCAGTACTTCATTTTGTCTGCTCTGAAGTCACCTGCCTTTGGTAGATTCCTCCGAAATCCCCCAAACCTAAGCCCTCTCCAGATCACCGCCACCACGCAATTACAACTCTCCCCAGCCACACTGGCTGGTTGCGGCACCACCAGGCTGGAGAGGACCTGGGTCACGGCCAGCGCTGCTGAGGCCAGCCCGCTTGCTGAGGAGGAGGATGGCGAGGGGAGGGCTGGGAGGGATTTCTCACTGATGATATTGTTACATTCTTTCCGAATCCTGGGAGTAAACAGACGCTCCAAATTTAGAAAGAACAGGACTGGAAAATTTAAACATTCCTTGAAGAATTGGTACAAAAGCGGGGGGTGGGGGGGAGAGAGCTGAAGATGATCTCACATGCGCTCCCGAGCCAGATGAAAAGCTCATGACTTGAGTTCAGAACGCAAGCGAGGGGCCTGTTTCAGGTCGGAGAGTGATATCGCAACAATAAAGCTCCCCCGGCGCATGAAACTGCAATGAAAAGAGCCTCTGCCGTGCAATGGGGGTCCCAACCCCAGCGGTCATGGCTGCTGGGACCACTGCTTCTGGCCACACTGCCACCCCAGTTTTGTCTTTGGCTGGCATATGCCTTTGAGCACAGGAGAGAGAAGCCGAGCGCTTGGCTCAAGGACCAGAAGAAGGGATGGGATGGGATGGGATGGGATGGGATGGGATGGGATGGGTGCCTGAGCATCATCTGGACGAGCATCCCGAGTCCTCGGCTGTCGCTTTCAGCCGCTGAACACGAGCAAAGGAAGATCTCCTCACCCTCTGCTGCAGCTGGACAAACGGAGAGGAACTGGTGAAGCTCAGCACCCAGCAGCTCAGCACCACACTACGGCTCTGGCCAGGCTCCAATACAAGAGCTGGCACGCAGGAGCCATGAGGGAGCGATGGAGCCAGACCGCTGCTGCTGCTTCATAAACAGATAATGGCTGTTAATAAAAACCAAGTGGGAGTTTGCAAAGGGGAAGAAGAAGGGGGGGGCGGGGAGGGTTTGTGCTGAAGTAAACAAAGGTTAAAGAACAGTCAGGCTCCTGCAGGAATAGCAGAGCTGGGCTGGGAGGGAGGGAGGGGGCATTACGTAATGCAGGAAAAATGTTGGCTCCATTCAGTTTTCCACCACTTCATGTGATGTCAGGAAAACCATATAAATCAACAGGCTTTCTGCTCCCACGGATGGAGGGCAGCAAGCAGCACTATTTATACTTACACAAT
>KZ505641.1:3177925-3201980 GCA_002844005.1 Limosa lapponica baueri | reverse complement strand
TTCATGTGATGTCAGGAAAACCATATAAATCAACAGGCTTTCTGCTCCCACGGATGGAGGGCAGCAAGCAGCACTATTTATACTTACACAATTAAAAAAAAAAAAAAGGAAAAAAGAAGACAAGCTGATGATTTCCAAGACTGGGAATAATTGACTCAGATTCCTCCTTCCCAGCCCCACTGGAATTGCTGCTTCTGGGCTGTTAACCCTTGAGGGGTCCCCACCGCCACTCTTGTCACCCCCAGTTCCCCTGTCCTCGCCCATCAGCCTCCACCAGCTGCTTCAAGGGTCTGATGGACGATGGGTTGGAGGTGAGCACAAATGGCCAAGCATGGCATTTGGACAAGATGGGGACAATGAAGCATGGATGTGTGGCAACCCTGGAGAAACATCTGCTGGGACTGAGGAGAGTTGGGGAGCATGGGGGGGCTCAGGAGGCTTTGGCACATGGGTTTGGGGGCCCTCAGAGTGGGACTCCCTGGAGTGCTGGCATTTACTTAGGGACAGGCTGAGATTTCAGGGCAGAACCCTGAGATTTTGGCAGCCCTTGCCAGCCTGACTCCCCATTGGGGTCACAAGCCACCACCAGGGAGGACCCAGGCACCTCTTGTGAGACACAGATTGGGCTGGGGCAGGATGAGGTGCTTGAGACCGGAGCGCACAGACCGAGGGGTTAAACCCCACCAGGGTGAGGGGTCAGAATCAGGCCCAGCCCACACATTCCCCCTCAGACCTCCCAAGAGCTGCCTTTAAAACAACCCGGCTGCTGCCGACACCGCAGGCAGGAGGAAGCTGCGCGTGTCGGCAAGCGTGCCCAGCCTCCCCCGGACGCTCTCCGCAGCCGCTTCCAGTCACGATTTCCATGTAGAACGCCGCTGCCATGACCCAGTGTTCTACATTTTGGTTCCCGTTTTTTCCACCCGCTGGCAGCCCGTGTTCCCCATCAGACTGCGGCCCGGCGGTGCTTTTAATTGAGGAGGTTTCGGCTTTGCTTGGCACCTAGCACAGCCGCGCTCCTGCTTTGGGGTCAGGGTTCCTGCAGCCCAGGGAGACAGAAATGGCCACCCTGAAGATGGAGGATGCATGCACCCAAGCAGAGTACAGGTTTGCTCATAAGGGGCTCAGCGGTGGTGATGCTGATGGCCATGGGGGTGGCACGCTGATGGCATTCACCCAGCATGGGGCAAGCTGTGCATGTGACTGGGGTCCCCCAAGTCTCTCCTCGCTTTCCCAGGGAGGAGAAGGCTCTGGAGCTTTAAGGGCCACCTCACCCAGCCCTGTCCCTGATCCAGGAGGACTCAGGGGTGGGGGTTTGCAGCCAGTGCACAGCCCCGGGAAAGCAGTGGCGGGTTGGGGGGTGCCAAGGTCACGCTGCAAAGGCTGTTTCCTGACCCATCCCGGTGACTAAGCAGGTTCCTTCCCAGATGCAACTGAATCCGCCTTCTCCTTCTCCTGCACCATGCGCCAAGCCGTGCCCTTGTTTATACTGTGATGACCTTGGAGCCGCAGGCACGGCTGCTGGGGCAGGCCGGGGGCGGCCGTAGCAAGCTCATGGCTGCATCCTCCAGCACGGGCCTCGGCAGAGCTTCTGCAACCCGGGCCACGTCAATTAGCTTTAACGTGATTTCACGTAGTCGCTGCTTGCTTTTGAAACCCTTGAACTGGAGAGTTTATTCCCACTATTTTTCTGCTCTGCTCTCCCCATCACAATGCAGTTGCTCTAATTCAACAGCACCTACCCATGCCTTGCATGGTCAAGGCTCCCTGAATGCCACTCGATCGTGCCACCTTCCCCTTCACAACTACCCCGTCCTAGGGTCTGTCACGCTGCTGGGTTTGTGAGCACGTTTGCTCCCTCCATTCCTGCAATGTCCTGGGGACACAGAGGTCAGCACCCTCCACCTCAGCCCCAAAGCAGTACGCAATAGCCACAGGATGAGGACGGGCTTGGGGAATGGAGATGATCCCCATCTCTCTGCTTTTGGCACTATCTAGGAGCCTGGCTGAGCTCAGTGGGACTGAGGGGCTGTGTGGGGCAGCGCCTGCCCACCCCCCAGCAGGCAGAGAGCTTGGAGGTGGGCAGCCAGCCAGGCAGACACCCAGCCATTGCAGCCATGGGGAATCAAAGGCAGCTTTAACTCTCCCTTCAGCAGTTCGCTGCCTCTTTCACCTCTGCTGGGCTGGAGTGTTTCATTCATCGGTCACCTGTCTCCCATTTTGCTCTGCAGAAGGGCTGTAATTAGGGCAGCGCGTGCCTCCTCCTGCCTGCATGCTTATGCCCAGAGAACATAATCTCCAGCAGACCCTGACTCACACAGTGATGACCCTCTGCTCCTGCCCTCATTCCCCTTCCTAGCACATCCATGGATTTCCTCTCCTGCCCTCCCTTTAACAGCAGCGAGAGGGAGCAGAGCGCCTGAACCGGGTCCAGCTCTTGGCACGTTCACTGAGGCCGAAGCAGCACAGGAATGGGAGAACAAAGGGCAGCTTTTGGGTGGCTGGATCCATACCACTGCAACCCCTCCGTACCCTCCTCTCTCGTTCACCCCAGCTGGTGGGTGCAGTGGTGGGGAGCTAGACGGTGCAAGGAATGAATGCATGGGGAGGACCCAGCAATGCCAGCCTCTGCCACCACAGCCACTGGTGGCTGGGAAAGCAGATGCAGATGGACACGCGTGGCCACAGCTCCGTAACTCCAGACTAAGGGCATGAGCACCAGGCGAAGTGGTAACCCAGGGCTCCTACCTGTGAGGATGGAGACGCTGTGGAAACAGCTGTCCAGCTTGCCCAGGAGGATGGAGAGGAAGCTGTCAGCAGCCAAGCCGGTCACGTCCCTCGTGCTCTGGTCATAGACCACCACGTCCTGGTGCTCCTCCGCCTCCACCTGCAGGGGAACAGTGAATACCAGGCGTCAGAGAAATAGTGCTGAGGATGCTGCTGCCCACACCACCATGGGAAGCAAAACTCAATTTAGCAGTTGCACAAATGGGACACCCCAGCTCCATGCTGTCCCCACAAGCTGGCTTCGCTCAGCAAATGAAGGTTCGGCCAAGCTGGGACTCTGCTCCACAACTACAAGCAAGTGTGTCAGTACAGATGCCTATCAGAGCAGCCCCACCAATTGTGAGCACTTTTGAGAATCCTACCCAAATAGGGTCACTCCTTACTACTGCCCACCCTCAGCTTGCCATTATTTAACCGCATCCCAGAAGTCGCCATGACTTCTTTTACCACCTCCTCCCCACCCAACCTTTGCCTTCAGCCTGACTGGTGTCATGGGGATTTGGGGGTGGTTCTGCAGGCAGGGGTGCTCCCACCACAGTCCTTGTGCTGCAGCTGGAGAGAGTGGGGCTGGAGCAACAGCTCTTCAGGGCTCAGCCTGGAGACACTGTGCCCAGTACAGTAACACCTCTGTAGGCACTACCCCTCTGGAAGCTCAACCCAAATTTGCAGATGACCCCTGAGGGCTGAAGGAGAGGGAAAATCTGCTCTTTAGCTCTGTGGATGTTCAGGGGGATGTTCTTTCTTCTCTTTGTAATGCATGGTGGGGCTTCCACATGGCAGAGATATGCTAGGGTACACGGAAAACACCTCCCAGACTGCTCTCATGTGACTTTACATGCCACAAACCAGCACCCAGCCCTGCTGCCACTGCAGGGTCTCTGGGGCAGGTGAGATGGTGGGGTACCCTGCAAGCAGGCAGGTGTCTGCAGGCAGAAGTCCCCCCATGCCCTGATTGAAGCAAGAGCATTCAAGGCGCCCTACATCTACCTGAAGGTCTGTGCATAAAAAGAAGATAAAAATCCTTGCAGAGGCACGGCTGAGCGCGTTCACTGAATAGCCTGATGGATGCCACACGCTTGTCTTGTGAGCGCCTGCCCTCCCAGCCGGTGTGGTTAAGGCACATCCATCACTGTGCAGGAGGAGGAGGAAGCAGCAGTGGGCAGGGAGGGAGGGTCTGTGTCCCCGAGCCTGTCTCTCCACCGGCTTATGTTGGAGTCGCCCATTTCCCACCCCCTGCCCATCCCTCTCCGAAATCCCTTTAGGAGAGCACTTGAACTAGGAACCACTCATGGACACCCGCCTCCTTCTGCTGTCTCACTGCCATGTGCTATCTTATCACCAGAGCAGATTCGCTCGGGGTTGCTGTCGATATTAATGCTGCTTTCACACCCCGCTGCAGGTGCTTCCCTGCTCAGCAACGTGAGCGCCATCCAAATAAAACTGCAGGGTGCACTGATTTAGCTGAGCTCATCATGTCTCCTCGCTGCAGCAAAAGGACAGCCCCGCACCAACAGAAATCCCTGCCGGGCCACTGCACGCAGCTCTGCAATACGGAGGGGGGAGCTCAAAGGAGCTGCCTCTCCCCAGCCCAGCACTGAGCACTGGAGAGCAAAACTGGCCCCCCAGGTCAAAGGGATGACGGGAGGGATGAAAAGGCAGCGGCAGGCTAAGAGGGAAGAGAAAAGGATGCGGGAATTTTAAAATAAGACACTGAAAAATGAACGAAAGCCACCTGGGTGTAAGCCAGCTGAGGATCTACCCCAGCATCTCTTCCTTGGCCATCCCTGAAGCAGGACTTTTGCAGGAGGCCATCCCAAGCACAGCTGGCAGAAAACATGGTGGCTGCCAAGCCAGCTCAGAGCCGGGAGCCCACCAGTTCTTAGCAGGGCCCCTATCCCTTTAAGCCCCCCTAGCACGCCCTTAGCACATCCTGAAAACCCAGTCCCCAGCCTGAAGCCCGTGCCGGCAAAAGCATCTCCCCTAAAAGCACGGTGAGGCAGGGACTGAGCTGCAGCAGGACAGGGGGTCGTCCCGGCCGCGCAGTCCTGGCTGGGGTGACTGCAGGGGAGAGACCAGCTCTGGCTGAGCAGAATTATCCCACAATAGGATTTACTGTTCCCTCCGCACGGGAAGGCTTTGTTTGGGCCATTACTGCAGGGTTGCTGGGCGACGGCAGAGATGTGCGACACGGTTTACATCTTATTAAAGTTATAATGTTTCACTCAATGTAAATGCCAAACAAGCGCTGGCCTCACATGGCCTGGCTGCAGGAAATAAATACCGCACTTGCTGGGGCAAGGATGCCTGCAGGATGGTCCTGAGGAGCCCTCATGGAGCACTCAAGGAGCCCGCAACAGCACCCCAGCAGCTCCTTGCCACACAGGGAAATAAGAAGAAGATGATTAATCTGGTCCGTGGGTTTCCCATTAACTTCATGCACTCCTGATATGTAGGGGGAGGCACTGCCCCTTCTGTGGCCTTAAACATATGGAGGTTAAAAGCTAACCAGGACAGAGGAAGAGGGTAAAGCTGAAGAGGTGCTCAGGGCCGGATTCCTGCCTCTGCCAGGGACATGGCTGACAACAGAGGAGTGCCTCTGAGGAGCAGCACCTCAATGGTGAGAGCTTTCCCATGGACGCTGCCCATCAGCCCAAGACTGCTGAAGTAACCAAACCTCCAGGCATCACCCTCCAAAAAGGGTCCCCAAATCCAGCCAGCAAGGAACAGCAGGGCCAAGGCACAGCAAATCTTTTGGCCCCAGTAGATGCTCAGTGGGGCTTGCAAACCTGTGCATGCCTTTGAAAAGCTGCTGGCCCAGGCACCTCCCCAGGGACAAACCTCCCTGCTGCCAGCATCTCAGCTATGGGAAAAGGCCAGCCCAGCGCAGGGACCACATGGCCAACAGCTACAACCAAACCCCAGCTGAGACCATCCATAGCCTTTGTGCCAAGCCCAGTGCTCCCAAACATCCTCCCCAGCTCTGGCTGGAGGTAACTCCCTTATAGACATTTGGTCCTGGGCACTGGATGGTTCAACACAGTGCGGGTCCCTGCTCCGCCTCTCCCCAGCTGCCAAGCAGGGATGACGAGCTCTACAGGTGATCCAGGCTAAGATAAGAGCAAGCTATTCTTATTATCCCAATTACTACCGACATCTCAGTCACATATTGTTTCAAAACACAGTGAATCACCCCGCTGAAATAACAGGGCTTCCATCAACATAAAGAGCAGCCAGGCACATGGCTCAAAACTAAGCCCCGGCTTTCCCTCAAGCAAAACAGCTGCTTGCAGAGCCATGCTCCTAACGCAAATAAATAAATATTCCCATCGCCCGAAGAGACCCCTGTCATGCCTCAAAGCGTGGCTATAGCCACTCTGGAGATAGCTACATTTCAGGAAGTGAGAAGAGGTCGAGAGGTGGAAAGACTTTCCAGGGGGATCTTGAAGAAGTGAAATTTTCAACATTTCCCTCAAGAAATTCTAGTAAAAACCCCAAGCAGGAATTTCCCATAACCTCTGCCCCTGAAACTGCACCAAGGAGCTGAATTATTCCAGTTGTTATTGGAATTTGTTATGGGGAGAATATATTATTGTTAGTATTGGGAGAAGGGTTCAAAACCAAAACCAGAGCACTACATTGGTACCATTTTTGTGCAGAGTGATACTATTGCTAATCGGGAGATGAATTGCTGCTGCAGTTTCCCAGCCGGGCACCATGGGAAGACGCACACGCCCAGCGGGATGCAGTGCACAATGGGGCTCAGGGAGCGGTGGCTTAGCTATGACCACAATTGTAGACATATTTCATTGAAAAAACAAAGGAATTTTTATTTTTCCCCATTTCTTTTTTCCCACCAAATGGCCCTTTCCTTTCCTTGCACCAAAAATGCCAGGAGCTGCTGTTATCCCCCAGCACTGCTCCAGACAGCAGCATCCAGAAGCAGTGTTAATGGTACCCTTCCTTAACAGTGGTATGGAAAAGAGGGGCACAAGCACCGGGAAAAGCAAGTTAGACAAATGCTCTCATCCCCCCTGTCTGTGCATACACAGGAGGAGCGGAGGGGAGAGCCAGGCAGGGTTGTGCATCTGTATTAGCCCCTGCATCCTTTCCCAAAAGGCAATTACCACCCGGGGCATTGCCCGCCGAGCCAGGATGCGCAGATCGAGCTCTCTTTGCACTGGGAAGGCGAGGAGGAGTGGGATGAGGCTGGGGCTCGGGGCTGCCCTTTCCCTGCCCGGGCAGCCCCACATCACTGCCGGCTGCCTTTGTCTCGGCAGCCCTGGCCGGCCGGGAGCAGGAAACGGGAGGAGGGCGGGAGGCCCGTCAGGAGGAATAATGGGGCTGGACAATCGCGCCACTGATGTCACCCTTCCTGCCATCTGCTCCCAACGCCAGCCGTGCCCCCCATCCTCCCCTGCTTCACCCCACCACCTCCCCCAGCCTCGGTGTGGGGAGCCAGGGGCAAAGCAGGGCCAGGGGGGGAACTGGCCAGTGATGGCAGGTGGAGGCAGGGAAACGATAAGGGGGTAATGGAGGTCTAAACCAGCTTCCAGCATTCCCCTCTGAGGGTCTGTGCACCTGGAGGCAGCACACCATATTGATTTCTGGGGGTCCCAAAATACATCCACAATCCAAGTGGCTGAAATTGGCGGTGTGGGGGAAGGAAGAAGGGGGAGAGGAGAGTTTATCACCCCAAAATGCAAACTTGCAGGTGCCTGCACAAAAAGGCTTGGACACCCTGAGCCACAATCACCACCCCTGCTTTATGTCAGATGAGGATACGGCTGTCACCCCTCCCGCTTCCCCGGGGCAAGTGGCTTAACCTCACAAGGGTGCCCTGAAGCTTAATTAATTCCCAGTCTGCGTGCACTGGGAGAGCCAGCATGCAAGCAGGGAGCATGGCAAGGGCTGAGCAGAGCGACAGCGGGGGCACGCTGCCTCCTGCCCGTGGATGCGCCGGGAGAGATTTCAGCCCTACTGAAAAGAAAAAAGGAAAAATTCGTGGATTAAAGAGGCAACGCCCCTCCTCCATCCACCCACCCCCTCAGCATCCCTGGTTATAAT
Organism: Limosa lapponica baueri; assembly: GCA_002844005.1. NCBI lineage: Eukaryota > Metazoa > Chordata > Aves > Charadriiformes > Scolopacidae > Limosa > Limosa lapponica. The sequence goes on along the minus strand of KZ505641.1, from coordinate 3,194,132 downwards.
CACCTCCCCAGCCGGTACCTGGACCATTACGCAATGATCCAGGAGCGGGGAGGGGGCGATTGCTCCTTCCTTCCTTGGGGACGGAGCAGGGACCGCCAGGGCGGACCAGCCGACCCCTTTGGGAGCCACTGCTCCTCTGCGGCTGCCGAGCTGCAGGTTTGCAGCAGGACGGCGTCAGCTGACGTTAACTCTTCCATGCTTCCCCCTTCCCCGTCGTCATCCTCCTCCTCCTCCTCTTCTTCTTCCTCCCTGCCCCCCCCCGCTTTGCGCATCGCCTTGGCTGCTGCTGCCGCTCCACGTGACGGCGGCCACTGCAGAGGTGACCCTCGCCGGGAGGAGGAGGGCGGCCGCGCCGCTCTGCCTCCCTGGCTGGCGAAAAACTGATTATTCTGCTTTATTCTCCCGGGGATTTAAAAGCAGCTAAAGCCGTTCAGGAATCAGCGCCTGCAATCCCCTCCAAATCGCCCAGCCCGCAGCATCCCCGCCGCGGATTGGCGGGAGGCCGCCCCCCCGGCCGCTGCCAGCCCCCTTGATCCCGGCGGGGTGATGTCACCGGCAGCCAATGCGGACGGCGGTGGCTTCGCGGGGCGGCGAGGGGGGGGGGACACACACGACACGACGCAGATGGCTCCAGCTGGGCCCAGCATTTGATTAATCGCCTGAATTACCCTCGCTTTGCCATAAAATTACAAGGCGCGGGGGGGGGGAACGGTAAAAGCGAGCCGGCAGGAGGGCGGGCTGCGACGGCAAACCACCCTGCGGCTGCCTCCCCCAGCCCGGCACCTCACCGGCACAGCGCCCCCCGGCAGCACCTCGGCAGGGGGCAGGACCCGGCCGGTGGCACGGCGGGGGCACCCGGAGCAGTTCTGGCCGGGCCTCCAGCCCAGCTCCGTGGCTCGGAGCCACCTCTATTATTTAACCGGGAGCGATAGAGAGAGGAGCCTGGGAGAGATAATATGCCATGACACCGGATAAGAGCTTCTGGCGTCACAGGGGAGGAGGATTACATGTCCCTGAATGGAGTTAGAGATGACAGAGGGGAGGGGAAGAGTTTTTAGCAGGGGATTAAGCTTACAGCTCCAGGAAGGCTTTGGGGGGTTGTTTGCTGTCGTAGGACAAGTCCAAAGGCTGATATACCTGTTAGACTTGTCTGGGGAGGGCTCCTGGAGCAGGGAGCCACATCACTAGAGTGGTGGCAATGAACAGGTCCCCACGGACAGCCCTGTGGCCGCATGAGCTCATGCACCAGCTCTTCAAAGGGTGCCAGAGAGATGCCAGCAGATACTGGAGTCAAGCAATGGAAGAGGAGGATGCACACACCAGGCATCGACCAGCCCTTAGGCCAGTCTGCATCCCACCCTCACCCTGCTCCTTTCTACTGGGGAAGAAGGTGTGAGCATCCACCAGGAAAGGTGAGGGCCAGATCCCCTACCTTCATCTTTGAGGCGGGCTGGATGAGCTCTGTGATGGAGACCTTGTCCTGCTGGAGCCTCCTTTTGACAAGCTTGGAGCAGCAGATGTTGACAGAGCTGAGGACGTGCCAGGAGTTGTACTCCACGAAGGAGCGGCTGTCAATGACCAGGGTGCCCTCTGCTCCGTTCCTCAGGAGGCTGGCCAGCTTCTTTGGGTCCATCACCTTGCGTGGGAGCCTGTCTCCAGCCATAACGGGCCTGTCCCCTCTATGGCGAGTAGGGGGCAAGGGGCAGAAGGGCAGGGTATGGACACCAGCACCCGTCTCCCCGAGGGGAACGAGCGAGGGGACAAGGGGTAAGCAGGGCAGCAGCTGTCCTGGTCTCCTCAAGCTGCTAACACCCAGGATGCCAACTCATTGTGCTGAACCTGGAAAGAGAGGAAAGGAGAAGACAACTGGTCAGCTGGGCAGTACACAACATTCATCTTGGGCCAAGTCCCCAAAGGCTTGGCCTTCATAAGAGGCCTTCAGAAAAGTGTAAGAGTGCAACAAGCCACACTTTCTAGGTATGTTCTCCCAGCCTGCAGGCATCTGTGGCTCCATAGCTGCCCAAGCCAGAGGTTTTGTCTTTGTATTTACAGCCCTCAATGGAGCTTTCCTCCATGAATTTGTCTAATTGCTTTTTGAAGCCATGTCAGCTTTCAGCAGGCACAGTGACCGGTGGCAGGGAGTGGAATGGTTTGCCAGCTACGCTGAAGAAGTCCTTCCCCTGGTTTGCTCCAAATCTGCTAACCAATGGCTCCTCCGGGTGACCCCTACTACTTGCACTGGAAGAGGCCACTCATGTCCATTCCCTAATCACCTTCCCCACAGTTGTCAACGCGTTTAGATGTCGTTTAGGAGCCTTTCAGGTTAGAACATCTATAGAGCTGCCTGTTGCACAGACACCTTTTGCCCCTTCAGCCAGCCCTGACACGCTGTTTTGAGGGCAGGCACACCAGGGATCTGCATGGGGCAACATGTCTCCTCTTTTCCCTGTTCCCAGCCCAACAGCTCCTCAATACCAATTTGCTTTTCCTGACCTCTGCCGAGCACAGAGCTAATGGTTTCACAGAAGCAGCTTAGCTCAGCTCTGAAGTTTTGTTGCCACATGGTAATAGCTAGTTCAGGGCACATTAGACACACCACCAGATCAGGCTTGCTCACCCATGTCCATCACTTCACACTGGATTTCACCTGCCTTTTTATCAGACCCTGCTCATGGGTATCTTGCCAGCTTGCCTCCTGGCGAGTGAAGAGAAGATGACCTCTCCAGGAAGCCAAAAAGTTGAGCTGACCTTCACTCCTGCCTTCAAGAAACAGGCTAGGCATTAGGGCAGAGGCTCTGGGGAATCTGTACTTGGATTGAGATGGCCCCAAAGCTGCTGCTGCTTTCCAGCATCTAACTTGCACAGACTTTGAAAGGGGGGTTGTATACAGTGGTACATATCTGGGCTCCATCTTAGAAGCTGAGGAGGGTCGAGGCTGGTGCTTTCTGAAGTGCAACCAGAATAACAAGCTTCCACCATGCCCAGCCCATGGAGTCTGCAAGAGCAATAGGCAGGCTGGGGGGCATTCACCTCAGGGTGTCTTCTTAGGTTTTAATGGCACACGTCATTGCAGGCATGTTTTAATGGTATTAGGTTTTAATGCTGCTGCAGTCATTCAGAAAATAAGCCTGGGCTATTACCAGGCTCCTCTTGTTCCTGCCAGACGGTGTTTTAGAGAGAACCCACAAGCTGTTCCATGGAAGCTTTAATGCATCTAAATTAGGAGGACTATGAATACTGTGCCTGAAAAGGCAGCGTAAAGATTTTCATTGACTTCTGCAGGGCCAGGATTTGGTCCACGGACTAGAGGAGGCTTATGAGTCACCCTGATCCAAGTAAGCCAGCAGTTCTTGGAAGATCCTACACCTAAAGTCCCTGCAGTGCGGGCACCTACTGCAACGGTAGCTCAAGACACAAAAGAGATGCTTGGGTAGGACATGCTACTGGGTGAAACTGTTGGGACCTCAGTTACCAGTCACCAACCCTGGACAACCCAGCCAGCTTGCAGGAAAAGGATGGAAATGCACAGAGTATGAGGATGGGGGTTCCAGCATTCACTCCAGCTTATGACTCCAGCATTAACAGCCCCAACTTTCCTGGGCTACCAGACCTGCCTCCCAAAGCAGGGGGTAGATGTCCAAGGCTTCAGCCTCAGGATCCAAGCTTCCAATACGAGGCCACAACAGGATGTGCAATCCTCCCCCGCCCCTGTATCACACCCCTGCTGCCTCTGCCAACACGTTAATTTAAATTGGGGGAAGTGGGGGAGAAAATCCCCTAAAAGCTACAATAGTGATGGCCCCTCCTGGCACAAAGCATTTTGGCAGCCCCGTAGCAGTACGGCATCGCTGTCCCCAGCCTCACGGCAAGCTTGTCGCTCTGTGGCTCCTCACAGCAACTCCAATTAGAGCTGCCCCCTCGGCGGGTGGCTGGCGATCCCCCCGCCACAGGAACCCCGCTCCCCCCGCCTCCCCCCAGCACTTCTCCAGGGGGGCTTAAAAATTGAAACAGTTCTAATTAGGGGGTCTGAGGGGGACCGAGGCTGGCTCCTGCTGGGATATGACACACCTCATTACGTCGCTACCGCCTTGCCAGAAGACCCCCTGCTGTACCTTGGCTATAGAGCCAGGGCACTCAGAAAGGATGCAAATTAGCCAGCTTTTCCCCTTCGTCTTCCTTTCACACCCCATTCCCCAAATCACTTTCTGCCTCCCTTCCCCATCAGGACACCAGGCTGTGAATTCTTCTTGGCTCTTCCAATTACATTCAAGAAATAAAAGGGGAATGGAGAGAGTCAACAGACAAAAAAGATGAGGATAATACCACGGCAGAGGGATGAGAGTGAAAGACTGAAGAGGGAGGAAGGAGTGATCCATCATGGGGGGACACATTGCACAGTACCTGTGGAGGGAACATGCTATCTGCTCTCCAGATAATGAGCAAGGGGTAAACGCTGGCAGTTTCAGACACAGAGAGGTCTGCGTAAGATAACAGATCCTTGATTGCCTAACCACTCTGAGAGAAACCCGTTCAGAAGAGGCCTTCCATGCATGACGTTCAGACAGATGACCAGGAGCTTGGGTGGAAGAGATTGGAGAAGACAGATGAGAAGGCTTCCCAGCTCAGTTAATACCCACCCTCCTGCAGAACCGGATAAGCGTCCGCTCCAGCATGCCCAGGTGGACCTGGTGGCAGACACATGTGACACGTCAGTCTGGTCCCACTTCCAGCTCCACCCAAAAGCCATGGTGGAAAGCAAGGCATAGTTGGTCCATTCTGCCCCTCTTTCTAGGAGGCTTTATGAGGCTGATGATCGACTGAGTGTGGTTGTAGGGAGCTGTAAACCTTGGCATTAGACCCAAGTCATTTCCCTACGAATATGCCCGGCCAGGTCAAAGGCAGATGAACCACTTCTCTACTACCAACCACAGGACATTTTGAAGCCAGACTGAGGGGTGATGGGTTCACCCCCAGCTAACAGGTACCCCAGGTACCAGAAGAGCCTATGAGACCTTCACAGTAGCTTGCAGGCTGTGTGTGAGATGGTCTCTGAGAAGAATGAGCTCTAATGCCTCCATACCTAGGAAGGCTACCAGAGAAGGAAATAAGGTATCTTTCTGCTTCTGCTCAGATTGGTCAAAAGGAAAATTGAAGGAACAGGCATAGCCATGGAACACTGCTAAAGTAAAAGATCTTTTCACCATGGTGACAGGAGACCAGGGAAAAAGGTTAACCTGGAACCTAAATTAGGGTTTCAGAAACATAGCTGTGTCCTTCTCTTATCAGTTTATTAAGGCCATCTTAATCTTCTTGAGTGTTCCTGAAGAACATTACCATAATCCTTTAATCCCACCTCTCCCTGGAGTGCCTGTAATGAGGAGATGGGCACATGGCTTAGCTGAATGGGGACAGCCAAGCAGGAGAGGCCACACTGCAGCCGAGGGACAGAAAGACGGGCAGAGCTTAGCACACAGGCAGGGTCAACTGCCTGCTCATTGGGACTCTGTCCCTGGCATCACCTCCACGGACGTGTGTGTCAGGTGAGGGGTGCTGGCCACATGAGTCACAAGTGTGACAGAGATGTGTGCGGCAAGACAGGCTAAGAGCAAGTGTCAATCTGGCTGTGACCCTCTTCTGGTTAGGCCAAGCAAGACAGCAAGAAAACCGAAAATACACCCCAGCCTGAGTCTATCTGTGTGGCATGATGGACCACGGGAACTCATCCCTGTGCTGGCCCAACACAGGTCACCAAGGTGGAGGCCACTTCCCTTAATTTCTTGTCTTGCACAACGTCCCTAGCTGGGAGATGTGGTATGGGAAGGGCACAGATCTGGCTTCCCTTGTACTGGACACATCAACTGGCAGGTCAGCATGTCTCTGTAGCGACCATAAACCTCACTAACTGGTATGTCCACCCTCTGCACCAAGCTGGTAGTTGTGTCCTGAAGACCTCTACCCTTCACACACAGTCCAGTTAAGGAGATGCTCCCCTTGCCACCTTGGGCAGGTCAGCTTTGCAGTGGGAATCAGCTCTGATCCCATGAACACATTTCCATCACATAAGTGACACTGGATCTACAGCACGCTCCCTGTGATGCTCATCCCAGGAGCATGCTCTGCTGGTGCCCTCTCCACCTTGAGTTTACCACGGGATAAGAGCACTCCAGAGAAATGCTTGCTCGTTTATCCCCAGTAACCCATGAAAGCAGCCGTTCCCAAAGAACTGCCATTCTACCAGGGACCCAGCAGCACTGAACGAAGTGATCTGGCTTTTCCCCCTGCAGCTCACCTGGGGAAATATCCATGTCCTCTGAGCCCTGCAATGAGATGATGCCTGGCCAAGCTTCTCCATCCACCCAGGTCAGCCTTGCCACCAGCCCCAGACTTACTGCTGGGACGCTGGCAAGACCCCACCGTCCCCAAGCTCTCCAGACACTTATTAAGATGTAAAACACAGCACTTTTGCCAAGCCTCCCATCCTTTTTTTCCCTCCCCATCCCCTCATTTCTTTCAAGTGCTTCGGCACTTAGTGAACTCCCCTCGGCAGGCTCATGCTGTTTGAGGGATTCCTAAATCACGGGCCTATTACTAATTATTATTATTTTGCAGCAGCAATCAGGGACATGGGGCTCATTAACAAGTTAGCACCTCTGGTTTCCCTGGAAACCTGCAGCTGCCAGGCAACGGCTGCGTCTCCGACCCAAGGCAATGCTACTGCAGCGCCTTGGGCTCACTCCCGAAAAGATGCCTCGGTCCTGCATGGGCTGATGAATCCAGCTTAACAAACGGGATGGGGTTAGGAAACTCCAGGACACGTCCCCCTGCTCTATCCCATCTGCTGTGAACTGAAGCCTATCTACTGAGCCCCTCCTGCCACTCACAGCATCGTAAACAGTGTAGAGGCTTCTCCCTCCCAGCGAGAGATGCAGGCTTTCTCCAAGGGCGAGGAATTTGGAGCACTAATCATCCCCCAGGGTGGCAGTGGGACAAAGCTGTCAGGTGCCTGCACTAGCCACTTTGGAGGTGATGTAACCGCTGATGATTTCTTAGCAGCTACTCAAGGTCCCTTTAAAAGGCAGCACAAAAGATTTCTGTCTGACGACGGAAAAATTGAGTGGTTTTTTTTTTCTTTTGCTCCTTAGAATGAGGCTGGGAAACACCACTAACCACATCCACTAACCCAGATGCAAAGTCTGTTTGTCCACCTTTCCCCAGTGGATCTTAAAGATGGGGAGGAACAACATCTCCCGAGCCCCAGCAGTATGCAGATGCAGGTAAGATGGCAATGCGATCTGCTGCCCTGCTCTAACCTCCCTGAAGCCCACAGGGCATTTCCCAAGGCAGACAGAGGACTCCCCTTCAGCCTCATCCACGCAGATCTCACAACCCCATCTCTGCTCCCTATGCACCACAGGCATCCTTTGCCTGGGACGAGAGCCCCTGCACACCCGCTCCGTGCAGCAAGGGCTTTGGGAAGGGGCAGCCTCCCCTCCTTCCCACATCACATCAGTGCGAGGCAGTCACTGCACCTTTGCCAGGGTTTCAGGCCCAGCTGCTTGCTCATCTTGTGATTTTTATTTTTTTTCCCCTCCTCCTTTCTATGCCGCAGTCTTCTTTCAGTTCCTGTAGGCTGGAAGCAGCATGGTGGGGAGCCCTGCAGGGAGCTGCACATGCTTGAGCAGCACCCACTCTCCTCCCTGTGCCTCCCATTTCCCCTCTGCACCTGCAGCCCTCAGTCCCTCAGTCCCAAAGGTGTTTTCCACTGGAGGACATGGCTGAATGATCAGGATGTCCTTCAGCAAAGTGCCAGGTGGTGCATTCACACCAGATGAGGGACATGGCATGGAGGCACGCAGCAGCCCTGGCATGGGGGTGGTCAGTCTCGGCTATGTGGCTGGTGGCATGGGGCAGCTCAGAGGCTGCTCACGCTCGAGCCGCAGACAGGAACAGAGGGATTAAAGGAAAGGAGACAAGTCGTACCCAGCTGCAAGGGGGTCTTTCCCATGCACCCCTCATCCCAAAAAGGCAGACTGGCTCTTCTGGTTGCAGTTTAGCCAAGTGAAGAGGTCCCTCATCCCCTCCCACCACTTGATGTTGTGCCAGCAGCTTTGGATGGGCTATGACTGCAAATGCAATCACCTCCTAGCCTGCTTCCACTAAAGCAACCCAGGTGCATTTAAGGATTTGCAAAGTGGCCATTCCCAGAAAAATTTCTGACTGCAGCCATGGTGGTCAGTCTGGAGATTGGTCATGGTTTTCTCCTTTAATATAAACAAAAGCTTTCATTTTAAAGCCTACAAAACCCAAGACCAAAGGTTATCCATGACCAGCCAGCCATTTAATTGCTGCCTTTGCCCATGCTGAGGATGGAGCTCCCAAGCACGCTGTTTTCTAATACCAAAGCTATCCCATTTCCATCCTCACCCTGCAAAGCTGAGAGCTGGCCAGGCTCTCATCTCAGAGCTGAAAGCACCTTCTGCTTTGATCAGCTTGGCATACATCACAGAGGACATGTCACACTGGAGAAGGGAAACCTAGTCCTACTGATGCTGCCTGCTGCCTGACATCCCTATCATTTGCTGCACGACCCCATGGGGCCAACAGGCTTATCTTGGGGATCTCCACCAGCTTGCTTGCCTTTTAGCAACAAGAGAAGACAGAGGTAGCCCAGAAAGGTACGCAGTCAGATACTTCAGCAGGGCTGGTCCAGCTCTCTCTCCTAGGGCACCAAACACCATAAATACCTGCTGGGTGTATCTGCAGTCTCCTGGAGAAAGGGGCTCCAGGACCCGTGTACTATCTTCCCACAACATCTACATGCTAAGTGAAAGAAAGCACAGGATTAAGCTGTGGTTTTTCAAGGCTGCAGATAAATATGCCAGCACTTCACTTCTTAAGGATAATCCCAAGTGACATGAGTTTGTCCATCTCAGCAGAGCACCAGGGACAGTCATGGATGAGGCCAAGGCTGGTGAAGCAAGCACCTAGCAAACACAGGGGCAGTCTGCTGGCACCTGCCCAGAGCAGTGTCATTAGTCCCCCATATTTAAATGACAAATAGGACCCGTGGCCTCACTGAAGAACAACGATATCACTGCCTCCTGGCAGGTTTTACACAGTTTCTGATGATAATAAGTGCAAACTGAGGTGCAGGTGCGGATCCCAGCACAGGTCTCCCAGTCAGCAGAGGCCAATGTCCACTGTTACGCCACCCTATGCATGCTGAAACTCTGGCCCTCCTTGGGAGACTCAGAATTCAACTGAAATACAAGGGGCTATGCTGCTTTTCCACGGGATGAGACATCCCCCAGGGGTGCAACAGGCTTTGCAAGGCTTTTCTCACCTGGTTCAAGGCTTGCTGAGTTTCCTATATGCACACAATAGCTAAATTGCTTGCAGGTTTGGGCTGAATTAGCACTTGTCAGCTCAGGTTCTACCTCTGATGACAGCCACGAGGAGGAGGCAATTCTGGGTTTTGAGGGGTTACCTTTATCTAGAAAAAACACACAAGACAGGCAGAGGTGATGTTCCTGCCCCACTCTCTCCTTCTCCCTTGGGGGCTGTAATTCATTACCAGGTGGTTTTGTTCAGTTAATCTGAGGTGATACAGGGGTCAAACAAAATGTTTTGCAGGTCTTCCTCCATCCCCACCACCCCAGACAAGCATGTGCCCATTGATCATGCTAAGAAATGGCTTGCTGGTCAGATGCCATAGCTCTTCGCGTATGAAATCCTACAGCCTAGCCTCTTCACCAAGACTGGATATTGCAACCTTTTGTAACACAGGCCTTTGCTATTAACCTGTATCAACACTGCTATTGTGGGTGGTAAACTAGATGAACTCATTCACTGGGGGAAACAAGCAGCAATATTCTCCTCACCAACGCCAGGCAGACACTAAAGCATGAGATATATATATTTTTAACCCCAGTTTAAAAATACCCCAGAGATACATCGTGACATCCACCCAGAGCTTCAACATCCACCAACTCGTTTCCACGCCAGCAGGTCTCACTCATCCCTGCTTCTGCATCATGCAACAGTAAGCACGCTTGATCACTCCAAGCTTTGCCCCTTCAGGGCCGCTGGTTGACCCCTCAGCTAAGTACGACCAGTTTGGTCCTCCTCACCTTCCTGCCTGTCCTGCTAGACTCCAACAGAACTCACACTTATCTTTATGAGTTACTGCTGAATGAACCTTGCTCAGGTGCCAGACAAAGAGGCAGCCAAGCTCAAAGCAGAAGGGATTGCAAGGATGACACAGAATTACAGGCATCAGCATTCAGAAAGCAAGCAGAGAACACGCCGATCTATTTTTAATGGTACAATGCAAGTGCTTTACAAAAGGATGTGTCTGGGGAGATTCTGCCCAGTCAGAGATTTGTATTTGGGCTTTTTGCAGCAGTCAACTTCACTCAGTGTGCGGGAAGCATTTTGTCCCTTCACCACCCCATAGAATAATTCAGACAGTCCTGGCTCAGTTTCGGTTGGAGGCTTGTCCCTCTGGGTCACCTTCCTGCCCTGCCGTGTCCTTCTGACTTTCCATGGGAAGAGCTGAACCTGTGGTAAGCAGTAAGATGTAAAGAAGAGCTCCTGATTTGCTTGGCTTCTGGGTCTCAGACCCACCGAGCTAGCAAGGCTGCCAGAGACATCTCTACAAGGTGCACCGACAGCAGCAAAGCGGGTAACGCAGTTTTTCACAGGCTAGCTCACAAGTTGGCAGTGCTGGCACCCTCTCCGCACCAGCCCTCTACTCAACAGCCTCAAGTGCCAAGCGAGGCTCAGGCTGTGCCCATCCGCTCCCCACGCAGGGCTGCCGGCCAAGGCAGATGAAGATGGCATGAATAACTCCACTCAAGCTATGGCTCAAGGAGGACCAGGCTGCCATGGAAAGCTTGGAAATGAGGGTCGTTAGAGGACAAGAAAAAACAATCGGATGCTGTAGATGCTTCTTGGTTGCTTCTTTTCAACAGCCCCAGAGACTGATGGACCCTCTTTGTTTGGAGAAATGATTGCCTGGCATTACGAAGGAGGGGCTGGATTTCAATGGGAGATGTGTGATTTAAGCAAAGGCAGGTTTAATGTGTGGGAAGGGCTTGACTTGCTTAACAAAAAAAACCCCTGCAATCACCTAATAAATGGACTGAAATCTCTACCCGTGCTTCTGCTGCATCAGCTGAATTACCATGTGCTAGCTTTAGACAGCAGCACTCCTCAAAGAACTAAATCCCTTATTAAAAAGAAGAAAAAAGGCGAGACGAAAAGCCGCGGATGCGGGCACATCGCGCACCTACATGCCGGGTGAGTAACGTGGGTAGGCAGAGACGAACCGGAAAGACGCACTGCATCATTACAGGGCTGGAGCACATGTGCTGTGGAGGGGAGGATGCCAGGGTCATGCTGTCATTGGAATCTCCATACAGGATCAAAGCAGTGGTCCACCTCATTTCATGTCCCCTCACCATCACTGCCTAATAACAGGTATTTTACAAAAGCCTGGGAGAAGCAGGATGGTGCGTATTTATGGAATAGTCATGGAATAATTTAGGTGTTCATCTCATCCAACCCCTCTCTCTCTTAAAGGAGATCTAACATCAACATCAGAACACATTGGCTTCTCCTTCTGGTCACCAAATTGCTCCCAGTCATAAGTAGGCTCAGAAATTATGTTCCCCATAATTCAGCATGCAGAAATGCTACATGGAGAGCCTCTTTTGTGAACTGCTGGAGCACCCTGAAGGGCTCTGGAGAAATTCCTCAAGAACATAAGGTCTTTGCCCCAAGAGATGTGAGGGCTTGGTTTAATCAAGGTAGTACGAAGGCAGACAAGCCATACATGCACACATTGTGGTGGGCAAACAGGAACAGAAGGGCTTTCCAAGCACAGCAAACAACATGGAAAAAGGCATAAGAGGAGTAGGAAGAAAAGAGAGAACGAAGGAAGGATTTTCAGCCCCAGACAGGTTGCTGGGATACTCTTAATTTAAGCCAGTGCAAAATGCATCACTTATTTCACCTTCATGCAACACAGTCCCTGAAATTCTGTGCTGTTATTGCCCCCTGTCTGCACTAGAAACTCTCCAGTTCACAGTGAGCACCTCCGGGTTGTCCTCTTGACCCCAGCATGTGCTACCACTTCACCTATCTTCTGAAATACTGATCCTTTCAAGGCACCATGCAAACAAGCACTACCTGTCACTTTTGGAAACTGGAGGTACAGAGCAGCAAAAAAACCCCACAGAAGCTCTGGGTAAGGACAGGACATAGCCCCCTGCACACCAGTTGAAATTACCTTGTTCAGCTGGGTCTATAAAACCTCAGAGGAAGAGAGAAACAGCAGAGATGGAGCAAGCCATCCTACAGGAGCCATGGCAGTCTGCAGCATACACTGGGCAGCAGTCTGTGCTGGCCATGGCTCTCCAACATGGCCCTCCCTTAATCTTACTCTCCTTGCGCGAAGCAGAGATGGTTGCGAGCCAAAGGAATCTCTTGGACAGCACTGGCCCAAAGACTTTGGGTAGAACGTCTAAAAACAGCTCTTGGAAGAACAAGAGATAAGAGCTTGTTTTCCTTTCCATGAACTCATGCTAAAGAGGAGAAGGGGTGATCAAGGCATCTGCCATGGCCAAAGCTGGGTATGTCCCAGCATGGTCTCAGCTGCTGGTTCCACTTCTGGCAGAGCATCTCTCCCATTGGGATGTGACACATCCACATGCACGGTCTCCCCCTCCATCAGAGGAGCAAGGAAAGCCATCAGGCCATCACCAGGGCGTAATACACCACCCGCTGTCCCCACAGGAACCTGCACTGCCACTAATCACAATGCAAGCTCTGCCTGGCTTTGAGGGCAGCCCCTGATACCATTAGTGCAGAGCATCTTGGCACAGTCAGTTTTTACTTCCCTCACGTTCCCCTGGCTGTGTTATAGCCCTGCACACAAAGTACACCCAGGTCTCCTGAGCAAGCCTGAGAAAATCTTGAGCGGAGAGCTCATTTAGCTTCTTATCTGATAAATGCTCCCAGGCCACTCACCTACCCTCCCCAAGCCTGCCCATAATTACGTCAGGTGTCTCCTTCCCACTCGGCATCAGATGGGACAGGTGTATCTTCAGAGAAGAAATGTAAAGCTTGAAAAACAGGTTTTAAAACCCAGAGGGCATGGGGACGCACATTTAAGCTTTCCCCACAGGATGCCGGCATTGTCGCTCCAGCTGCAGGAGTTTCTCTGCATAGCAGCAAGAAAAAGAGTGAGGTGAGACCCAGTGGCTGCGCTTGGAGGACTAGGAGCACCCAGGTGTTTCTGCAGCCATCTCTCCCTTAACACTACCACTAAACCCACGGTGGAGAGCAAAAAGGTCTACAAACTCTGCTAGTGCAACCTCCTAGCTGTCCTACCAGAGAGGAATCAGCATCTGCAAGGTCCTTCTCTTTATCACCTTCTTCCCTACAAGATTCAATTTGCCGGAGCTGTTTCAGTATGACGGCAGCGTCCTTTGAGCCCACACCATAAATCAAGGCTGCCAAGCACTGGAGCACCGCCTTTTCCTCCTTCCATCCCTGATAGTGTTAACATGCTCTGCACCTGCCTGCGCCCAGGGCTTCGGGAGCTGAGCTGCGCACTGGAGAAACTAACCTCTGATCCCTAAGAACAGCCTCACTTAAAGGCAACGAAGCAAATCCAAAGAGGAAAAGGACCTATAACACACTCCCTATCTCTTATGTAGATTAAAGTAGCTGGGGTAGGGATGGCATGGGGATTGGCTCATATTCATGCCAAGAGAAGTAATTTCAGAAATCCAGAACCATAATGGGTTTCCAGCCTTTGGGGAGGTCTTTTTGGGGGGAACATGGCTGCAGGGGGAGAAGCTAGTTTTCTCCCACCTCCCAAGATCCAGTTTGGGAATATGGTTCAGACACTACTGCAAAGTCCTACCCAGCCCTTGGGGGTGTTCTGGTAGGAACAGTGGTGTTGCATTTAATTTTAGGTGAATTCAAGCTCTCCAAAGACAGGCACCCTAGTGGCTTTCTCAGCAAGGTGCCTGGTACCCAGCAAAAACACGCTACGCAGACAAACACAGTGCAGTATTTGCAAGAATAATCTCCTTGCAGAGCCCCCATTGAACACTCCTAAGGACTCTGGACGCTTTGCTCAGCTCTCCCAAACCTAGCTGAGGCTAGATTTTTAACAACAATGCCAGATCCAGGTTTTCCTTCTCTACTCCCTACCTTGTGTCAAGGCAAAAACAACTGAAAGCCATGGGGGGCAAATCTGTTGGGTTAAAAGCCTTTTGGTGTGAGATGCTGCCATCTAAGCTCAGAGACCCTCCAGCCCAAGGTTTGTGCCGCTCAAGTGTGTTGCTGATGGGCTGAGGGCAGGAATTTCTGACTACTCCATTGCAAAGAGGCATTTGGGCATCCTTCTGCTGTTCATGCACCCAACTGTGCTCTCTGCTCCTAGCCATTCCAACAGTCCTATACATCCAGGCTCTGCCAGCATGGCTGTGCCAGGCAAAATTGGGGACAAGGTACCTGCAAAGCCCTTGTAGGCATTTTAAAATCCCAAATACCTTCAGCTATGGCCAGGAGGGTTTTCTCTGTGCTGCAGCTTATTTCGTTTTGGGAACCGTTACAAACAAAACCAAAGCAAGCGCAGGAACCCCCAGCCAGACCCAAAACCCCAACAAACCTCTTCCACAGAGAGTCCTCCCGGCACAGACGCCCTCCAACAGCCCGAGCAAACCCCATCTGACAGAGTAAGGCCAAAACCATAAGTGCCAATTCCCATGCATCCAGCCCTTCTGAAAACAAAGCTCTCCGCAGCCGCATTTGGGCGCGTAGGCAGCCGTGCCCCCAGCCCTTCTCCTTAGCGCAGGAGGACGAGACAATGCACACAAACGTTAACTACCACTCCACGGGCAAGCTGCTTTCAAGGTTAATATGGCCCCTGGACTACCAGGCTCAATCCTCAGCGCTACCTGTTCAGGGCTTCTTGGGCATCCCGACCGTCTCCTGGGAGGGCTCTGCCTTTATACCCCAAATTAGAGGGAGATCGGAACCTCTGGCAACTATTCCCAATGCGTTTGTCATCGCTAGCTGCTTGGGATGGGGACGGTCTCTTCCACACATGCTTATGCAGCGCCCACCAGGGAGCTGTTGATAACTACCGCAATATGAAGGATAAACGCATCCGTGCCCAGAAAAATCCAAATATCCTTAACAGAACAGCACTGCACCGCGTCCTGCCTTCTAACGAAACCGCAAATTACTGACCTGTGCACAGAGCTCCCCCAATGCAAGCTGAAGCACTGACATCAGCTTTTGCTGTTGCTCAGGAATTTAATTCTGGGGGAGGAGAAAAGGGAGGGGGGAGCAGGAAGGAGAAGGAACTTATTTATCAATAAGGGAAATAACCAGGAATCTTTAAAAACAACCGACGCTCAGCACAGAAAGCAACATTTATCACTTAATAATAATCCAGGGGGGGTGATCAATCGGTCCGTGCACATTAGGGGAGGTGGAGGGGATTATTTTAAACGGGCAGCTTAACTCATTAATTGCTAGCAGCGCCTTTGGAGCCGCAGCAGTGAAGTGTTGCATGAAAACCCCCGCTGCTGAACACATGCCGGCTTCGTTTAAACGCCAAGGACACAGGGCGACACTCCAACCTCTTTCATCATCAGAAAAACCACAGCGCTGTTAACAGCGGTTCCTCAAACACCAGCCCTCAGCCCCCAAGAGACAACCCCTCCACAAGCGACCCCCGGCCCAGCAGGACAGCGGGTATTCCCCGGAGCTTCCCAAACCCCCTCCTCACCTGCACCACCACCGCCCGGCAAACGCGCACCGCGGAGGCAAGGGTGGGATTTTCAACCTCTCCCCGAAAACCAGCGCGGCGCCCCCGACATGCGCGGCCGCGGAGCGCTAGCCCCCCCTCCCCATCCCCGCGGCGCAGCCCGCTGCAGGGCTGCTCCCTCCCCAGCCCCAGCATCCCCCCCACCCCCCGCCTTTTTTTCCTAGCGCCAGAATAACTCTACCTTCCCCTTAAAAACCCAAAGCCCTATATCTACATCTACATCTACACACGTACACATGTTTTCGCCCTGTCCACCGGCGCTGGGAGCGATGCCGGCTCCGCTCCGCACATGCGGGCGCGCTGCACCGCGCCGCCCCCCCAGCCCCCCACCCTGCCCGTCCGTCCGTCCGTCCG
>KZ505641.1:3157856-3177475 GCA_002844005.1 Limosa lapponica baueri | reverse complement strand
CCGCGCCGCTCCGCGCGCCGCCGGGAATGCGCCGGCCCGGCCGTGCGGAGCCGCGCGAGAATTGCGCGTCCCCGGCGCAGCCCCGCGCAGCGCTGCCTGCGCGCATCCCCGGCAGCCCTGCTCCTGCCCGGCCGCCGGGCTGCGGGGGGGTCTCTCACGCCTGGTGGCTTTGGGTGATGCCCTCTCGCAGGGAGATGGGTTACCCCGCGGTGACGGTGGCCTGAGCAGCAAAGGGCTTTTTTTGGGGTGACCCTCCTGGCCGCTGAGGTTCCTGGGGGGCACCTCCAGTGCCGCACTGCTCCCGGCAAAACTGTTCTTTCACGTGTTTTTGGTTCATGGATGGTTCCCGGGCTGCCCACCTGGCCTGATGCTGGCGACACTGGGCCTGCAGCTGTCCCGCAGGCAGGGCCACCCCTCCCGCCTGTCACTGCACCCTGCCTATGGTTCACGTGCTGGCTCTGCCCACCTCAAACACCCCACTGCTGGTTGTGGAGCAGCGGGGTGGCTGCCGGGATGGCCCCGCAGCACTCGCTCACTCTGAAGCACCCAAGCCAGGGAGGGACAGATGTAAACGCCTTGTGGTCTCCGATGATGGCATGGCAAAGAGTGGCCCAACGGCTTGGGGGGTTCAGGGTGGGTCCAGCCCACGCCTCAGCTACTGACTGGATGGGGTGGGCTCACCTCCATCCCGCTGCGGTGGCAGCGAAGAGCCGTGCGACTGGTTTGGCTAACACAGCAGGGGTTTTTCTCTGTCCTTGGCCCTGGCCTGGCAGCTCCAGCTTAGAAAGGGATTAGGGTTTAGAAGCTTACGTTTTGCTGGTGCTTAGGAAATCAAGGGAACCTTCTTTCCTGCTGCCAATATGGATGCCGGGTGTTTTAAAATTAACTCTCATCTCTCCAGACATGCAGCCGGCAGCTTACTCAAGAAGGGTGTCGAGCTGCTGTGGTCACTGGTGGCAAAATTTTCCCCCAAAAGGTCATTTCTCATAGAGCACCAAGAGATGTAAAATCTTGGGGTACTAAAAGTCTCAGTCCCCCCATCGCACAAGCAGTGCTGAGTTCATACCCTTCTCCTACCAAAGCTGTTAGCAAGGAAACTTTTGCAAAACCAGGACTACTCCACCTGCAAGGCATGGATTTCGGCCCAGTTACTGGAATCAGTGGCAAAGTGCTGGGGTAGCATGGGCACTTGCTCCTCCAGCATCTCTGGAGCACTTGGTCTTGGTGGAGCAGGAGCAGGAGCATGTCCAGCATGGCTGGGCTGAAGCTGGGGTCTTTCTTCCATGCTGCTTTTCCCACTGGTTTTCCTGCCCAGCTCCCTCTTTACCGCTTTGCAAAGTGCCCTGACCAAGGAAAAGCCAAGAGAGTATTCTCTTGCTTCAGCTTAGGGCTATTTCCTCCCCTGCCCAACTCCCCTTTTCAGGAGTAAAACAGAAAAAAAGAAGGGAAAAGGAATGAGTCTGAAAATCCCAAAGCTTCCTCATAAAAGCTATTATCTAGGCAGAGAGCCATGAGCTCGCAAAGCCTGCTGAAGGAAGAGGATTTCAGCATTTTCTTTCCAAACCCCAGTTAATATCAATGTTTCCAACCCTGCACCTGGCATGCTGCTGCCAGATGAACACCCCAGATAGGCTGTCGGGAAGATTGCTCCCCGACTGGCCAGTGGCACGGTGCAAGGAAGAAATGCGAGGAAGGAGATGGGAGAAGGATTCTGGGCTGGTGGTAGGCAACGTGGTGAGGAAGAGGCAGAGGATGAGGTGTCCGGAGGGACTGCCAGACACCTGCCTTGGAATGTTCATTCCAGCAAGAGGCCGAGCTGAGCTCCCTCTTGAGTCTTCGTCTCTGGCAACCTCTCTTCAGCCATCCCACAGATGCCCTGGTGTATCCCTGCGTGATGGGCACACGGGAGATTTGATCCATACAAAATCCCTAATGGCAGTAAACAGGAGGAGATGCTCCGGTGGGGCCAGGGACCAGTGGGATGCCAGTTCTCACGGCTGGTGAGAGAGGCTCCAGCCCACGAGCCATGCATCTCTCCCACACCCACTGCTTCTGCGTGAAGTACTGCAGCCAAGCGCCTGGTGGGGAGAAACCAAAACAAATGATTCACTGCTGTTAAACTGCTCCTGGGATCACAGGGGCCGGGTAGCAGGCGGCGACAGAAGCTTGCAAAACCTCACCTGCTTCCTGAAGCCGGGAGCTAAGCCCATTTAGATCCCAATCCCGTTCAACCTGAAATTCTGGCATTTGGGTGTGCACCTATGGCTACATGGAAGAGAGCAGCCAGCCCAAGCGAGGGCAGCACTGTGAGCACACCCGGTCAGCTCTGCGTGGCTCGCGTGGGCTGATCAGGCAAGCAGCATCCCTATTTTCCCCAGGGGAAATTAAGCAGGGAGAGCCGGGGCAATGCTGTTATGGTCAGGCAGGCAGAACAAAGCAGCCTCGTGCTCTAAGCTCCCATCTACCAGATGTGAATCTATTGTCTCAGCCCCAGGGCCAGCATCCCCCCGCCTTCTCCCCCCATCACAACCATCATGAGTCGAGCAAAAATTATGCAGCAAGTTGCTTATTGCTAAAGGGAAGTGCTTTATTTCAGGTAAAGCACTTAAAAAATAATTTGCCCCACTCTGTTTTTTCCTCTTTCCCAGATTTCAGGCGCATCCGAAGATGGATTGCATCCCAGCTACGTGTTTCGAATGTGAGTTACGCTTGTAGACGTAATAGCTCTTGCTAAAACGTTTTCCAGGCCCCTTAATTGCCATGGCAGGCCAAGTGCAGAAGAGCGCAGCAGAGCCTCCTGCATCCTACAGGGATTAAACTCAGAACCTGATCATGAAGGAAACTAAAACTAGGAAAAAGAAATTGCTGCCAGACCAACTTTCTTATCCATCAAAAAAGAGAGACTTTTTGCCAACCTGCAATTACTTTAAATGGTTGAATAATTATTTTTTTTTAACCTCGCCTGCCCAGTGTTCAGATGCAGCTCCTTGGACCATTGGCCGAGCCAGCCTCCTGTCACCCTTGAGCCGGCAGCGCTGGCTGCAGCACAGGGTGCTGTATTCCCACTGCAGGGGCTATTGGCACCTTGAAACTGTGTTGATGGCTGGAGCCAGAGTCGACCTTTAGGCTGACGTGGCTCCCGCACGTGCCTGTCACCCTCGCCATGGCATCCCGGAGAGAGCGACGGCAAGGTGCTGGAGGAAGGGGTTTGCCAGGCTCCGTATTGCCCCATTTTGTAAAGAAACGTTTTGACTGTGGTGAACTGTGCATCCCATGGTGGGAAGGTCATGGCTCCCCTCCCCTCTTTGGCTCCTGCCCAGGTGCTCCCTGGGAGCCAGGTCTCCAGCTCTCCCATCACATGGTGGGGATGGAGCCCAGCAGATTCCCGGTGAATCCCAGCATGCCATCTTCCTCCTGCAAAGCCCAAAATGGTGTCGCCCCATTAGCAAAGAGAGATGACTTGCTTGAGCAGGCAAAAGGCACTTGCAGCACCCCCAGGCAGCTGTGTTTCTCACACAGGGGACTGCCCTGGATCTGTCTCCATTTTCCCGATAGAAATATCTGCCCGTGCACAGTGTGGCTCAGCATTTGCAGGGTGCAGAGCTGCGTGTGCACGTCGCAAAAGCAGCTACTGTGCAATTAATTGCAGAAGTAGCAGGCTGGAGGGCTGCGTGCTGTGCCATTCAGCTCAGTGCATGCTGCAGAAGCATTCATTCTGTGGTTCTGACTGTGCCACGAGGCGCTCCTGCCAAAGGGAAAAAGGAAAAAAAAATCATACATTGAATAAATTCCCTCTGATTCCCTCTGCCTTGGACGTGTCTGAGAAAAGCTGGGCAGGAGCATAGAGATCTGCCAAACACTGGGCATAGTTGCTGAGTACCAGCATGATGGGTCAAAGTCAGGGGATGGGAGGGGTGGAGTAACAGAACCTTTGCACTGGCATGAAGCAATCACACTGGAGGAGCCGAGGCCGGGGGCAGCAGCTAAGCCATGCCGAGGCTTTGCAGGAACATCCCTCAGGTGCAGGAAGCATGCCTGCTCCTTTGCCCCCAGTGCTGGAACAGCGTGCCATGCTGGCATGCATGTGGGTTTCCCCTGGGCAACAGGGGTAGGCAAGTGGCTTTCATGTACCTAGAAGCTGTCTGGGGTCACATTCACTTTTCTGAAGGCGGTGTGAAGGGGACGAGAGAGGGGACAGGGGAAGGGGAGAGACACTGTACGGTTTCATAGAATCATAGAATTGTCTAGGTCGGAAGGGACCTTTAAGATCATTGAGTCCAACCATCTGCCAAACACTGCCAAAACCACCACTAACCATATCCCTAAGCACCACCATCTTTTAAATACCTCTGATTCCGCCGCTTCCCTGGGCAGCCTGTTCCAATGTTTGATAACCCTTTCGTTTCAGTATATCCCAGTCTTAAAAGATAATCACTGTTCAGTGTTCCAGGAGAAGGCATGGTCTTTCTTCTCTGTATGTGAAGTGGGGATGGGACAAACATTACCCCTGGCCAGAAGGCAGCATGGAGCTAGACTCTGTGCAAGGGTCCATCAGACCCATCTAGACCCTTTTTCTCTACTCCTGTGCTGGTTTTTGTTAGGCTGCTCACCAGTTGCTAGGGTTTTTTTTGTTTTGTGTTTTGCTTCAATCATTTTCACTGATGAGAGCATCTGCTGCCATCTGTGCCTCCCCCTCCTCCCCCCGGCAGGGCTGCACACCGCCACGGTCTGCCTGCAGAGCCAGGCGATCCTCACTGTCCAACCTGCTGCACGTATCCTGCACAGGCCTGCCAGCATCCAGGGATGGAGAGGAAGGAGGAGACAGCTCCATCAGTGCCCTGCTCTTCCCCTGTATCCACTGACCATATCTGGGCACTGCTGCAGTTGCACCGGTCGCAGGATTCCCACAATGCCAAAGTCCCAAGCAAGCCCAGGATCTGGTGGCACTAAGCAAGGCTGCAGTTCCTCCTCCGAGAAGCCAGCAACCGATGAGACAGTGTTGGAGGGGAAAACACAGAGGTGAAGAGACGTTGGTGAAGTCACCCAGGACATCAGCACATGGCTGGGAAGAGAGACCAGAGCTGCTTCTTGCTGGCGCTGTGGCTGCCTCCTGGCCCACAGAGCTCCTGAGAAGCAGGGTTATGATGCTACAGCTCGATGTTGGGTTTTGCTGGTGGCTTACACACCCTGCAGAAGAATAGAGGTTGCCATTTGCATCTCTCTCTGACTATTAATTTGGGTATCCGGGCTGAGGGCTGCTCCAGCCTTGACTCACCGTGTGTTGCCTGCACACCTGGCAGCTTACCCCCGGCGTGGGAACCGGCGGATGCCGGTGCTGGGCCGGAAGGTTGTTACCTGAATTAGCTCCAGCTCTCCATGTCTATTACCGCCAGCCTCTAGACGTAGAAGAGCTGGCAGGGTCACGTTTACTGACCAAACCCAAACCAGTTCATCCCAGCTGGGATTCGATGCGCCGCTGCCTGCAAACTGGCTCGGCGGCACTTGCATAGGGGTGGCATCATCGAGCCCTGCGTGGTAGCCGGGGCAGAGAGCCACGGGCCAGCGCTGAGGCTTGCGTAAGCGCAGCGGGGTTTGCTCACACGTGGGCCCGACGCCCGCCCCGGGCGCCACTTGGCCCCCAGCCACCTCTCCCTGCCAGCATGGAGGGTAAATGTGTAACAGAGCCCGGGCACCAGCGTGACGTACGTGTCCTGGTTGCTGAAGGGACACGTCCCTGCGTGGGGCTGGGGCTGTCACCTCGCTCCCACCCGCTCCTGGCTGGTTTTAGGGCACCGGAGCCGCCCTCACCCCACATAACGCTTCTTGCGCAAACCAGCGCTCGCCCTGCGTGGGGGCTTCCATCTCCCCGGCCGTGGGGCTTGTGAGAGGGTGTCCCGGCTGCTCGAGATGAGCGGGGGTGGAACCCGGCTCCCGGCAAGGGGCAAGGGGCCCGAAGCCTCCTGGCCTGCCCAGAGGCCGCGGAGGTGGGCGGCCCGGCGGCGGGCTGGCGGTGTAAGGGGGCCCTCTGCCTGCCTCCCGCAGCATGGCTCCTCGCAGAGCGCCTCCGGCTCGGGCAGCCCACTCCCTCCCAGGGAGCCGTGACCTCCTCCCAGGTGCTGGGGCTGCCGTGAAGGCCCCCCCGAAGCCATCGCGTCGCCGAGTGAACGAGCCCCCTCCTCACAGCATCTCCTCCCCGGGCAAGCGCACCCCTCACCCGTCTTGGTGGCCTGTCCCCATGCTTACCCCAAACGCCTTTCACGTAGCAGGGGCACAAAACCAGCAGCAGTATTTTAGGCACAATCTCATAATGCCAACTAAAATTGAACAATCACTCCTCATCCCCTCCCCCCTCTCCCCCCTTCTCCCCTCGAGCTAAAGAAAAAGCAAAAAGAAATCCTCATCAAGCTGTCAAGCTCGGTTTCCTGAAGGAATACAATTAAATCTCTACATGGCAACATGACCGTCAGTTCTTCCCCATCTCAAAAGATGCCTCTCAAGCAGCGTTCGGCTGTTCCTCTCTTCCACCCCCTCCTCTCGGTTTTCCTTATCCGCTGCCGAGTGCAACAGAGGCTGCGGCTTCACAGCCAAAAAAAGGTGCGATATGGAGAGCGCGGTGCGACGTTGTGAGTGGCAGAAGTGAAAAGGCAGAGAAGCAACCCTCGAAAGCCTGCCTTCTGCTGCATCGGGTGTCAGCCTTGGCAAAACCTGAGCTTCCAGAATTTTCTTGCAAAATAAAAAAAAAAAAAAAAAAAAGAAGCAATTAGAGGACCTGTCAGATTTGGCTGCTGCTTTTCTTTCCCTTGTTTCCTCAAAATGGAAAAAACAGTCTTTCTTTCGCTTAACAGCACAGTCGGCACAATCTGGGATGTACCTGCCTGCCAGTATATGGGGATGCAGTTTTGCTGTCTCAGTTTGAGGTTCTCCAACCCTGGCAAGATGAAATGAATGCTAAGCACCTTGGTGCTACTGCGCTTGGAAGACCTTTGGATGAATAAATGCCTTTTTTTTTTTTTATTCTAAGCAATCTTGGAAATCTATGTCCCCTCCCTCGTTTTCCCCATTTGAGGGTGCTTTCCTACTGCCATGAGTTTGGAGGGGCTCCATTAAAATGGATGGGGGCACTAAGAGAGAGGAGGGGAGAGTGCAGGTGCTTTGCTGCTCCCAGCCCAGAGCCGCAGGTGGAGCTAAGGTGAGGGCTCTGGTAGAGCTGAGCATCAGCTTGTGGTCAATTATCCCATCCTCCAGCCATGGGGTTACTGCATCCTCCTCTGCTACCCTGCCCTTGTCCAAGGCAGGTCTGGGTGGACTTCCAACCTGCTGCAGCACAGCAATTTCAGCATTCACACCTCCTACAACGTGGGCAACAAATAATAAATATGATGGTTCCTAATAATACCCCACCCTCTCCACCCTTGATGGTTTATGCATGCAAAAATGCTGCAGAGTCAGTTCAATATTCCCCCCAGTTCATTAAACCAGCATCCATTTTCCTGCAGATAAGACGGTCCGTCAGGGGAAGAGATGATGGTAACTCATTTGTCACACTTGTTAAATGTAGTAAAGGCTGGATTTGGGTCACTTCCAATTTTGTGTCAGCTCTGCCTTTATCTGAGCAGCCCCACGCCTGCATGCCAAGCAGAGCGGCTCTCTCCTGTGTGGCACGGGAGATGGGGATGGTGGCACCGTCCTTGCAAGATTTCACAGAGTCGGGGAGGGGTGTGTGTGTGTGTCTCCACGTGCAAAAGCTCCAACGAGTCCCAGCTCATAGAGAGGAATGCACTTGTTATTGCAAGAGGCACCAGGCATGTTGGTCCTGCAGGGACCTAAACCTGCATCTTTGAGCTACCAGCACTGCATGAATTATCCCCCAAGCCCATATTGCCAGGCTTGTGCTTGAGCTGCAGAGCTTGAGAGGTACAATGGGCACCCAGATGGTGAAGGATATTGAGCCAAGACTTTGGGAATGGCCAACGTGAGCTCAGCACAGGTACAGGGAGAGGGAAAAGGTGGTACAACCTCGTCTCTGTGCTCCTCTTAACCCTCAGAGCATTTTGGGGTGAGTAGTCCAGGTCTTGCCTAAACTAGCATCGTCCCAGTGGGCTTTAATTTTCTCCAATTATCAGGTGGTACCTCAGGGTGACTGCAACGCAAGTCATTTTGGCCGCACCCTCTTTGGAGGTACTGCCATCGTGACAGGCCTCCTCCTTCCTCTGCCAGGAACAAGGACTGGATACACCCCCTAGATATGTTAGGGTGGAAATGCCAGTGGCTATGATCCCTCAGATCTTGCTTCAGGGAAAGGAGCAAGAGGTAACCCAGGGAGGTTGGGAAGAGTCTTAACCTCTGGATAAGTGATCATAGAGTGGTTGATGGCTGAGATACTTCCCAGGGCACCATGTACTGCAGTGCCGGCAGAAACTTCAGTGCAAGACAGCCCTCTGATCTGGCCTGGTATGGAAATGCTCTCCAGTGAGTGGGGAGCAGGTAGGACTGCAGGTCCTTCTCCATGTGGCTTCCCCCATAAATGAAGCCCAGGCCGGGGTTAAGGCTTGGAGACCTGGGCAAGAAGGAGCTGACATCTCATGAGGCTTTCAGGAAAGCATCCTCATGGTGTGTCCCCCACGGTCCACCATGGCACAGCCCTCACTGAGCACAGCCCACAGGCAGCGTGTTGATTTAACCACACACTCAGCAGAGATTGAAGTCCTGCAACAGCCTGTCTGCGTTCTCCATCTCTTGCTGCACCATTGTTTTCATGGTGGGCACAAAGGTGGATGCTGTCGCCTTCTCCCGGCTCCATGGCTGATCTGTGGTGACCCATCTCCCTCAATGCAAGGTCATCTTAAAATTGGCAAAAGATGAGGCAGCTGCGGCATATGAGATGAGATGAAGGGTCAGGGGGGCTGAAAGGCTGCATTTTACTCCTGGTCTTGCCATTCATTTGTGGTGTTGTCAAGGCAGGGTGTGTTGATTTGCAGCTCTGCAAGCAGCCGCAGGCAGCAGTCAGGAAGAGCTCCGAGCGCTTGCCTCATTCAGCAGCAAACGTGCGATGTCTCCGAAATCTGGCACTCGGTAACAACCCCGGGAAGTGCTGCAGGTTCATACTGCAGTGATTTATTTCTATCTTCAGCGTTGGTCCTAGCAGGGGAGGGGGGACCTGCCCACTCGGCTGCGTTTGCTACCTTGCAATTGATCGACCATCATGGGAGTCACTGAGGTCTCTGATCTTAAATCTGGATCTGTGCCCTCTTTTATAGCTGCATGCGGCCCCGACCTGCAGCAGCATCCCTCACACCTGCTTTAAATCTCTCCCAAGCAGCTGCTGGTGACATTAGCATTTTCTCTTGCCAGCCTGTAGGGACCAGGAGCCCGGCCCTCCTAAGGAAGGAATTAACTCAGCAGCATCAGATATCAGAGGTATCTTTATTGACCATTTACAGAAGTACAGTAGCACTCGGTTTAGGGGGCTTAGGCGAGTTCTTCAGAAGGTGCCTTCCTTCTCTGCATTGCCGGGAGCTCCTGAAGAGAAACCTGCCCTTAAATGCTTTGGGGTTTCTCTGGAGCTTTGAGGCTCCCTAGCATGAACTTCCTAACACCCTCAGCTCTCCAGGGTTTGGGAGTTGTTTGAATCAGTGGATGAAACTCAAGAGAGAAAAAGAAACTCCAGTACATCTGGGGTGGTGGGATGGCCTGAACACATCTGATATGTTGTGAGACAGCCCTGCCATGGACACCATCCATCACTGCACACACCTCCTGCTCAGCAGGACCCTGCTGCTCCCCAGAGCTCAGCTTTCTGCCGCCAGGCATGCGTCGCTCTTGACTTGGCACGCTCTTGTCACACGGCTTGTTGGCCATAAAATAAATATTTCTTGGTCTATTTATCTCCCTGTACATGTGTAAGTGACCCTTTCCTACAGCAGTTCACAAACTGTTTGGGGATGGGTAGGGTATGCTCAGCTGGGCTGATCAACTCATTTATTTTTTATTTATGTATTTAATTGTTTTTTTTTTTCTTGCAATCAAGGTGGAGTGTGGTTGGTTGTTGGGTTTTTTTTTGCGTCCTTGCTACAAGAAACAACTGCAGACACTTCTGGCATAGAGGCATTTTGGCGGCAGCTGCTGCTGTTGGCCTCACTCTAGTAGTCAGTGAGGGGGTATCGCAGAAAGATGAAGATAAGGATGATACAGAAGGTGGCAAGGGCTGAGCTGGTGATGTTAAAAAGCCGGGCTGTCTTGGCATCTTCGACTGCTCCATTTAAGTCATTGAGGAGTTTCTTATCCCGGACCTGAGACAAAAAAAAATAAAAAAAAATTGTGAAATGTATAAAAAGACATAACTTGTTTCAAGCAATACCCATGCTGTAGGGTACCTGTGGAGTGGACAAGGGCTGAGCTGTGCCTCTTTGCATTTGAATGCTTGGGGTGCCATAAAACACCCTCAGGTGAGGTTTGCACCCTGGCTCTGCTATGGGTTGACCTCGTGAAGCCAAGCACTGTAATGCCTTTGCGCTGGAAACCCCTGGGAGCAGAGAAGACCTGGAAGAGTGACCCGTTGCTGTTACCAACTAGGCAGACCAGGTCCCCGTGGCCACTGGAGTGGGGCAGTACCATTTTGATCCCAAGGGTGCACAAGGGAACTGAGGTGCCATCGTGCAACCCATGCATGTGGGCACAAAAGCATCCTTCCCACCATGTCACAGCTCCCTGGCACTGCAGCACTGGGCTTCAGCTTGCCTGGCCTGCGAGAGAGAAGGCTGGCTGTGGTTTCGGTGTGCATCCCCTTGCCTTCATCTGCGCTGAGGGGCTGAGCAGGCGAAACCTGGCACGGCATCCTACTGCAGCTCCAGGGCTGCGCTCGAGCCTCCAGCATATTAAGCAGTCCTGGGTTAATGAGTTCCTTCTGCAGGTCTTATGCAGCTCGTGTAGCATCTCTGCCATTGGCAGTTTTCAATCCTGACAGCACAGTCAGCTCTCTTCATTATCCTGCAGGCTGGGACTTTCATGGGCTTGCCTTGGGAAAACTCTGCAGTGGGTAAGGACTGTGCATGTCCGTGTCACTGACTTGCCTCCACCTCCTTCAGGCTGCCAGGCAGGGCATGGCACTGTCAGGCAGCGATGGCACCAGCAGGCAGTGGATGGCACAGCTAGGCAGCGCATGGCACTGCAAGGCAGCAATTCCACTAGCAGGCAGCAATGGCATTACCAGGCAGCGATGGCACTAGCAGACAGCAGATGGCACTGCAAGGCAGCAATGGCACTAGCAGGCAGCGGATGGCATTGCAAGGCAGCAGATGGCACGTCCAGGCAGTGATGCCACTAGCAGTCAAGGATGGCACTACGAGTCCGTGGATGACACAGCCAGGCAGTGCACGGCACTACCAGGCAGTGGATGGCATTGGCAGGCAGTGCATACCACTAGCAGGCAGTGATGGCACTGCCAGGCAGCAATAGCATCATCAGGCAGCAGATGGCACAGCCAGGCAGCTGATGGCACTGCCTGCCAGCAGCAGCTCTGGAGTTTGAGCCCAGCAGAGGAGCAGTCAGGTTCCATCCCTTCCTAGTAGGGATGTATTCCCATTCCCAAACTGCCCACCAGCCAGCACTCAGCAGACTCAGGCAGCTGGAGCCACGAGGATGTGGGATGAAAGGACCAGGAGACTTTACCCCTCTTCCCTTTCCTGAGTGGGGTATCCAGGGGCCAGCATGGCATGGCAGCGCCTGCTTCACTGCCCGCTTTGTGGCCGGAGGGTTGCAGACTGCGGGGCTGCATGTCCTTTGCAGCCTGCCTTCGCTGCCCGCAGCATTGAGCACCATCAAGGCACTGCCGGCTGAACACTAGATGTCGGTGGCAGGCTGCGAAAACCAGCCCCAGAGTCCTACCTAGAAATATTAAAAGGCTTTTATCGACCAAGAGCTTTCTGAAAAGACTCTGTGATGGATTCAGACCACATCTTAGTGACTTTTTTTCTCTCCCTCCTGCAGTGCTTGCCCACGGGGCTGTCCTGAAAGCTTTCTATGACTTGCTGGATACAGCAAAGGGTTGCTGAATGCCTTGTTGCCACTGAGCCATGCTGGTTCACAAGGGCCTCCAAAACCACATCTCAGACCCTCGAGCAATGTCCCCTCCTCCGTCACACCAGTAAGGACCTCTCTGCACAAGCACTCCCTGCTTTTCATTAATCCTGGACTATGGGCAGAGAGGCTGCTGCTGGCACAAGGGCAAGAATGAGAGCTCTCTTTTCCTCCTTGTATTAAATCCTGTGGTTCCATGTCCTCAGCCTCTGTTGTGCCCCGCTCCCAGGAGCCTGCAGCTGAAGCCAAGGACATCGACCCGTCACCCTGCTGCTGAGTGCTTGGCAGCTTCAGGG
The DNA here is from genome assembly GCA_002844005.1 of Limosa lapponica baueri. Classification (NCBI taxonomy): domain Eukaryota; kingdom Metazoa; phylum Chordata; class Aves; order Charadriiformes; family Scolopacidae; genus Limosa; species Limosa lapponica. Next base: position 3,165,104 of record KZ505641.1, on the reverse strand, counting down.
CATCCTTCTGGGAGCAGGGACAGTCACAAACCACGCATGGGTCTGTGGCATGCTTGGCTGATGCTCCCAGCAGTGGAGATGACCTCTGGGAAGGCAGCGAGCCAGCAGCCTGGGAGCCTGCATGCCTTTTGGTGTCAGCTGTGCGTTCAGGATGACTTACCTTTGAAATTATTCAGTAGGTTTAGCATCCTCCCAAAACCCCTGGGCGCAGCAGCTGGCACCTCCTCACTCAGTGGTGAGAAGCGGGGAGGTCCCTGCAGCCAGAGCCCCATGGGCACCAGATTTGGGCCAGAAATCCTGCCCACTGCTCCCGGCAGGCTCCCTGAAGCTCTCATGCACTTTCCTCTTCCCGGTGGCAGGGCTGCTGGAGTCCAGCCCTGCGCAGAGCAAATGTCTTTTGCCCCTTCTCCTCTGTAACCCAGCCATGGCTGGGAGAGCTCACTCTCTGCTGCAGGCAAACTGGTGTTTGCCACCGGTGTTTGCCAGGCAGACAGAGGTTTCTCCAGCAGACCGGCCTGGCCGGCACACCAAGCTCTGCAACCCTCCTGCTTCCGAGCTGCTTGCTTTGCCTTTGTAGGGCCAGTGCCTCTTGGCCTCAGGAGCTCTCCCCCGCTCTCTGTCTCCTGCTCCTCCTGTCCCTGGGGCACCCTGCCACCCTAATTTCTGTGGCCAGCCCTCTCCCAGTGCTCCCAGCAGCCTCTCCCACCTGACACCAGCTTGCACTCGTGACCGGCGCTTTCGCTCTTTCCCAGGGTGCGCTCCAGCAGCCCCTGCCCTTGACTTTCCCGTGGCTCTCCCTCTGGCCCTGCTCCAGTCGGCTGCTCCTCAGCACCTCTAGCAAGGGGCACCTGGGGCTCCCTCTCCCCAGTGCCACCATTTTCTCCAAGTTCCTTTTTCGTCCTTCCTGTCTCTTGTCTTTCCTGCTGTTTGGGCCCAAATAAAGGTATGGAGAGACACCTTTGACTCCTGTTGCAGGGCACCCAGCTGCCTTCTCTCCCTGCCCCTCCGGCTGGTCCCACCTGCCTGCTTCTGCCAATCCCTGCAGCACATGGTGCTCTACTGCATCCCCCGTCTTCAGCAGCCCCCTGCCCTTTCCCTATCCTTCCCTTTCCCTAGCTCTTCTCCAGGTGCTCTGCCCCTGGTTGCCTGGATCCAATGTCTCTGTGGAGTCCTTGGTCCCCTTCTTCTCCCTTATTATTTCCCCACACACCCTATGGCGTCAGCAGTCACCCTCATGCAAATCATCCCTTATTGTCCATTATAATTTATATTGCAATGGAGCCTCTAAGCATGAGACAAGTACCAGGGCCTCTGAGGCACACAAGTGCAATGAAAAGGCGTTTCTCCTTCCAAACCACTTGCAGCCCCAGCCTCCCAATCTCTCCAGGGTGACCTCACTTCCTCTCGCCTGGCCTTGCACCTCCAGATGCTTGCAGAAGTCTTCCTTCAATGTCCAGCTGCAGCATTGGAGCCAGGGTCTGGAGGAGGAGCTCTTCCAGAGAGCAGATACGTATTTCAGTTCCTTCCTTGCTCTGTCCTTAAGGAGATGCCAGTGTTTTTCTCATAACCTAGCCTCAGCTTTTTCTGTTTTCATGCTCCTGTGGCCACCACCACCATAATGTGCTGGCAGCTGGTGCCTGAGCATCTGGGAGCTCTGGAAGCTGCTTCCTTCCACAGCTGAGGAGGTGAAGCATGGGCAAGACATGTAGATATGTCCCCAAGGTCACACAGTTCAACCCCCCAAAACCCAAGTGTGGTGTTTCCTTAGTCACAGACTCTTTTCTCATCGTACTTTGACCCTTCTCACTTTGCCTAAAATTATTTGGGGGTATTTGGCCCCGCTTTGCACTGAGATGACTGGTGTGTAAGATTAATTATCCTGCATCTGCTGACTGTGGGGTTTCCCCAGGCACCCCAAAGCTGTGTGGTGGCCCTTTTGGAGATCTCACCCTGGACAAGGCGTAGTTTATCTCTGGTTCAGCTTTACAACTTATACATTTCCTTTGCTCTTCCATGCCTGGCTTTCCACAAAACACAGCCTGCTTTTGTGGTTTAACATGCAAACATTCCTTCTCCCCTCTCCCACTACCAAAAGGCAGTGGTGTCCTCTTGCTCTGTTCCTGCTTGTCTGTCACCTCCCTGCTGCTCACCTTGTCCTCCACCATCTCCACCTCACCTTGTCCTCCAATATCTCCAGTGTGCCAGTGCCTGAGGGCTCTTTCTCTCCTCCCTCTGACCACCATCTCCTGACCTTCCTCCCCTTGAGGCTTTGCCTTCAGCTTCCTCTCCAAATGCTCCCCTCAACTTCCATGATTCTCTGATTCCTACCATCCCACGCCTTCCTGGTCCCTTTTCCAGCAGCCACCTCCTCTCCCTCTGGTCTAGGACCCAGCCCCTCTTGTTTTTGGGAATAAGGAACTTGCTGTGCAGGTACAAAGTGCTGCCTCAGCTTGCAGGAGGAGACAAATGGTTTGTTGATAATGAGCCTAATGAGGCAGTATTTAAGGCAGCCCAGCTTTTAGCATGCAGCCCACAGCTGGTTGTCTGTAAACCCATTTCCGTGCAGAGCTCTGCGTCCCTACACGTAAGGAGCTCTGGAGGGGATCCTTGGACTTATTTGTTCTGTGAATTGGTCAAGAGCTCTCCAGCCTGCGTAACTCCACCATGTCGTCACGGGGCTGTCGCCCCTGTGTTTCACCCACCTCCATAAACCATTGCTCCTCCCAAAAAACAGGCTGAGAGCCTGCCTGAGAGGTTGGGTGCTGCAGCCTCTCTGCTCCTTGGGGTTAATAAATAGCTATGGATTTGTGCCAGTCACCTTCTACTTGAAACCGGGAAGGTCACACATGGTGAGAGGGGAAGGTAAACAGCTGTGCCCGGAGCTGCATGCTAAGGGCTGGGCAGAGAGAGGGCAGGAGAGCTCAGCTCTCCTGGGGTGCTATCACACTGCAAATTTCGGTGGCCTCAAGGGGCAGGAAAACTCTGCGAGCAACCACAGAGTTGGGCTGCTGGTGGTGCTGCTAGTGGGGCTTAAAAGGCCAGCAGGGCTTCTTGCCATCTTCATCTTTATACAACCACAACATGGCACCTGTACTGCTGCTCCTCTCAGATCCCAGCTCCTCTGATTTACCGCCTCATGGCGTGATGGGTACTGAGAAGGGCTTGGCTCACCCCAGCAGTCTCCGGAGACAGACCTCCTGATGACTGAAGCAAGATCTCCTGCCACCAGGCACTGATGCAGCATTCATTAACAACACTTGAAGCTGGGAAAGAGGAGGGGAGGGAGCTGCCGAATATTGGGCCATGACATTTGCTCCTGATGAAAACCAACTGAATCCAAAGTGTTGCCGTTGGAGCAATCCTCACAGCTGTGATGGGCTGGGGTTAAGGCTACTTTAGGGTTTCTAACTTCCCTCGTCCTGCTGTTTATCTCTTCTTTTCCAGCACCAATGCATGCTTACATGCAAGCGCCTTGCTTGCGCGCCAGGAGGCTGACCTTGAGAAGCCTGAGATGCTAGAAATAACACCCAGAGGGATATGTGAGTCGGTGCGACTCTGTTGCAGCCCAGCAAGCTGTATCTGCTGAGGATCTGACCCGCTATGGGTGTAAATAAAGACGAGGCATGCTGTCACACTATTATTCAGAGTGCTTGGCTGGGGTGTCTGTCACACAGAGTACTTGGCTTGGATGTCACAGTCTTTGCCCTCACCTGACTTCATGTGATTCTTTCAGTAAGAGCATAAATTCTTTGATGCTGGGGTGGGTTTTTGGCATTTTTTTAATAAATGGTGGTCACTGTGAAATAGCATTTCCCTGCAGAAAGACATCTAGAAGGCTGCAGCTCACGTTCAAAAGTCCAGGCAGACATGGAGGTACTGTTTTCCCAGCTGCAACTGAAACCAGTAAAAGTGGGCATGGGCAAAGAGACAGCTTCATGGTAATATTCAAGTGTATCCTAAGGATACATCTGGCTTCCAGTGTGGGCATTGTGATGCTGAAACTGGTGGAAATTCTAGGGTGTGCTAAGGTCCATAATGAAACATCTCGTGGACCTGGGGCACAAAGGAGCTACTGCTTTATTAACAGAATGAATCTGGCAAAAGCAGATGATGATTATGGCAGGGTATTGAAAATGCTATTTCTGATAATGAAAATGATGATTCCTGATTTGCTAAATGTTTCAGTTATTTAAACGAAATGGAAAAAAACATATCCTGGGAACTATTTAATGCCATCAGTGCCCTGATGGCCCTTCAGCCAGGAAACTCGTGCTCCACTGGCCACGGGCTCTGCTGTCAGAGGTCCCAGAATGGGCTCAGGGAGGGGAAGGTGCTGCTCCCCACCTCTCCCTCCCACAGCACCTTACTTGGTCTCTGCAGAGCACAGACATCCTAGAAAGGATGTTAAGTTATCTGCTGCTAAATTGCCCTTACATTTAATTGCAGAGGAACAAGAGAAGTCTGTTTAAAGGGACAGCTGTCCCCAGGGCATTCCTTGCTTCTGCTTTCTCTGAACTTCTGGGAAAAACCTTATTGACTATAAAAAAGATGAAAATAGGCTTCTGAAGAAATGACCCTAACATCCAGCCTGGCTGGGATGTTGTGAAGGTCTCTGCAGTAGCTGTGAGTCAGAAAGGATCCCGTCATTCTTAACATCCCAGTGGTCTTCCCCAGGACATACCTTCTGTTACTACCACAGAATCCCCATTGCCTCCCACCACCCATCCCAACAGCAGCACACAAGGGCATTCACCATCCCTTTGGCCACTTGCTAGCTCTGTCCTGTGCCTTTGAGGGACCTTTTGTTTCTATTTTCCCCCTGCCACAGAATCAAAGAGCTCCAAGACCAGAGCAGGGTTATTTCTACAAGCTCAGCTCCGCATCTGTTCGAGTACCACTGTTATATCCCATCAGCTACCTGTCTCTGCAGCCCAAAATCCATGGCTGGTTTTTGACACCCATCTTCTGTTTTCCTTTCCCTGATTTGGAGCATATTTGCCCATTTGCCTTCCCTCACCACTGCTTCTTTTTTTCACACCAGAGTTTATGTCCTCTAGACCTTCGCAGCCAGATACCGAGCCCACGCCTCTGCCCTGGCATGAGGCTCCGGCCCTGGGTTATTTCTGGGCTTTGCCCTTCCTTCCACCTCGTGTCAAGGATAGTGAAGTGTCCAGCCTTTAAAAACCTTATAGGTGGCAGACCCTACTCCATCCTGTCCCCTGGGGATGGGTCAGCCTGGTCCTTAGGCTGTCCTGTCCCCACTGCTGGCTGCAGCTGAGGGACCACCTGCTGTACCTACTGCTGTGTGCCTGTGATGTGAAACCCTTTCTTAGCCCACTGTGACCATTCCTCTTGCATGGGAAAGATGCTGATCATTAAAGGCAAATTCAGACGAGCAAAGACACACACAAAAAAATGAGGCAGCCAGTTTCTTCCCTCTCTGGCTGAATGAGTGCAGGTGTTAAGGGACTCCTCTCCAACTCAGCTTAGGCTGCCGCTGCCTGGATTTGCCCTTGGGTCAGTCCTACTTGTGGTGATGTTCAGCCGTGGCATGATTTAAGCTATCAAATGCCTTGCCTGGGCAGCAGTGAAGCCTGCTGCATCAGTGGCAGATGGGTGCTCATCGCCCATCTCGGGGAAGGGGAAACTGAGGCAGGCACCACGGTGCCAGTGCTGAGCGAGCCTAGGGCACAGGTCCACAGGCTTGACCCTGAGCCTTTCTGCTGGAGACCCTGATGGGCTCAGGAGCAGTCTCCTTACAGTGCTGGGTTCTCACAGTCCAGCTCGTGGGAGCTGGATGGGGTTAATTGATCTGCTTCTGTGACGAAGCCCGTCTGCGCCCTGGCCTTCCTCTAAACGCTGCCTGCCAAAACAAATCAGCCAGCTCTTCTCCGGGGCCACCCAGCCGCCCCGGGCACTCTGCACATCCATTCAGTTAGTTTTGAGGCTGGCAGGCAGGGGAAGGGGAGGGCAGTGCAGGCTTCTCTCTCCTGGCAGCTGCTGAGGGGCTGCCCATTTGCTGGGCACCATCCCTCCCGGGCTGTTTTCCCCTGCAGCTACTGGGAGTAACCCAGTCCTGTCCCATTCACTGGCTGTGCTCCATGCCATCTCCCTCTCCATCAACATGGCTCTAATTCCCCTGAGCCCTGACACTGTGCAAAGCCCCCCTGCGCTCTCTTCCCCCTACTACCTGGGTATCATTCCTATGATGCTAGCAGGTTCCAGGGCTTGCCTTGGGATTTATAGTGCTCGCCTTGGGATTTATAGGGCTCAGGGAGGGGGGTGGGAACATGAGCACCAGCTCTGGTGTTTTAATTAGGGAGAGGGCCAGAGGGAAACAAGGAGGATAGCCCTGCACCTCAGCAGCCTCCTCTCCCCCCTGCAACTTGCCAGGTGCCGGCTGATCCTGGCCAGCTGCTTCTTATTGCTTCTGCCCAACCACCCGATGCTGCCGGATCCTACCCTGACAAGATCTCTATCCAACAAGATGCCAAAGAAGGGACCGATTGCTGGGGTGCCTGTGGGCGCAGCATGAGCTGAGGCAGCCCTGTGTTGCCTGCCCGTCACCCTGCCACTGTGGTAGAGGAGCCTCTGAGGGTACCAGAGCAAGTCAAAACACCTCTTCCCCACCCGAAGCGACATCCCCAGCTCCAAAACACACTTCAGCTCTCCCCATCCACATCCCCAGCAGGTGCAACCTTTCATTTGGGTGTCAAAGACATGATTTACATCAGGTGCAAACCCCAAACGCTCCCTCCCTCTCCATCCGACCCTTACCCTGAGCTTCTCGCTCAGTACTCACTTTCAATGAATAGGCCAAGGCGATGAAGCCGAGGCAGCAGAAGTTGAGGTATACGAAGTTGAAGATGGACCAGAGATAGTAGTCATTCACCTCGGTGGTGTCAGGGTAGATTTCGATGACAGTGGTGGGGTTGGTCATTGTCTTCTTCTCCACCGAGTGCTTGCATGGGACCGCCGGCCGCAGGCTGTCCCCTTTGCAGCTCTTGCTCTCCATGAGATAAACGGCAGAAGAAGGAGACAGGACAGGCGAAGCTTGTCGGAGAGCCGGGGGCTTGGCGATGCAGGCGAAGCAGCCCTGCGGGGGGCCTTGCGGGGGTCTTGGGGTCCAGGCCACCCCCTCGAAGGGGCACGGTGGGCCCAGGGGGGGGTCCTGTGTCCTCTCCGTGGTGGCTGCTGCGGCGTCACCGCGCTCTGCCCTGGCAAAGCAAACCCCCCCCCCCCTTGAAA
>KZ505641.1:3098391-3157019 GCA_002844005.1 Limosa lapponica baueri | reverse complement strand
TGCATTTCCCGATTTCTTCCACCTACCAGTAGGTTCCCTCTCCCTCCCTCCCCCCCGCGATTCTTTTTGGGGAGAATATCGTGGCCGGAGAGAATGAGAAGGAGGAGGGGGAAGAGGGAATGAAGACAGAGGATGGGGAAGGGGATGTGGGAAGAGGTTCCCCCCCACCCCAGCTTTGCAAATAGGAAAGACTAGTCCACCTCTGGCTGCCTGTCCGTCCGTCCATCCGTCTCCTCTGAAGGCATCAGGAGGAGCGAGGGATACTCACAAGGAGGGATGCGGGGAGTCGCTGCATATCCGGCTCAGCACTGCCTCCGGCTCGGCTTCCTCGGCGCTGGAGTTGCGGGAGGAGGGGAGGAGAGGAGGGGGGGCACCCATGGGCTGCAGCTCGGCAGGGGGGGAGTTAGGGGCTGGGAAGGTCAACTTGAACCCCCCTCGCTTCCACCTCGAACGTGCTCCACGCAGAAGAGATCCTCCGTGTCTCAGCGCTTCTCCTCGTGTCCTCCCCACCGGGACGTCACCTCCTGCTTGGAGCGTCCTGGTAGCGCCCTGCTGGAGAAGGGCATCTTCTGGGCCCCAGCCGAGAAGCTTCCCCGGCTGTCCGGAGGGGATGCTCAGCCGAACTGTTCCTAGCATCACCCACAGAGACCTTTGCAGTGGCCACTTGCTGCATCCTGGGTTACGGGTTCACTTCCATGGACCTGGGGTGAAAGCCTAAAGCAAGTGTGGCAGGGATGTGTGGGGACAGTAGGGACAGCACGGTGAGGTGAGGTGGTGGTGATGCAGAGCCATGGGGAAAAAAGAGCTCCAGTCATGAGGAATGGATGGAAAGGGGATAAAGCCTGCATGCAGGGAGATAAATCCTGCTGGCACTGAGCAAATCCCAGTGCAGGCAGGGGTGGGAGCACCCTGGGAGCAGGATGCAGGGCATGTGGCTGCTTTAGGGGAGGGAGGTGAGGATGTCATGAAGGATGGACAAGCCAGGGAGGATCTGGCTGTACCTGGGCTTGGCACAAAATCAGGGAAATGCTTGCTGCCTCTCCTTGCCAACTGCCCTGGAAAACCTGATTGTGGAGTGCTGTGGTAGCATTCCCCCCAGGGACACGATGCCAGAGAGCAGCTGGTGCTGTGCAGGGACAATGTGCAGGTCATTTGGGAGGACACAGCCATGGCACAGGGCGGATGAGGACATGAGGACACACCATGTCACCCCTCAGCAGCGGAGCCCAGCCTGGCACAGGTGGCCTTGAGATAGCAGCCAGTTCGGCTGGGGTGCTGGAAAAAGGGAGCAGGGAAATCCCAGAGCACTGGAAAAAGGCTGAGTAAAACAACAGTTCACGTGAGTGGTACCTGCAGGGGAAGGGAAATCCTCTGGAAATGCCTTAAGCATAACCACAAAGTGCTGAGCTAAGAAATAAGGATGGTAATGCACTTGGCTGCTCACAGGCAGGTTTGACTCCTGTGTAGGGGCACCCACCCCGTGTTCATCCCCGTGGATTGGTGTGATGTGAGGGGACTTGTGTGTCCACAGCGCTCCCAGGCTGGAGGGGGTCCAGTTTCCATGAGGCTGGTTTAATCCCTCTGAAGGTACCTGTGCTGGTTAAAACAGGACAAATTGCCCTGTGGTTTGTGATCATTTGCTGCTGGAGGGGTGTTGGTCCTGCCAAAGTAGAGAGGTTTTTATTAGTGCTATGGTTTCCTGTGGTGAGACCCAGGTCTCTCTCCAAGAAGCTGCTAAGGAGCAGAAGCAGCTATGATGTTCCCATGGGATTAAGAGGTTTGTAGGAGAGGCAGAGCCATGGCCAGCTGTCTTCAACTTTTCTGGAGGGCTTGGACAAACCCAGGCAACCCACAGCTGTGCAGAGCATCCTTCCCGCAGGCTCAGGAGGAGCAACGAAACCCCTTGGATGCAGATTGCTGCCTGCCATAGGAGCTACTGACGAGTCTGCATTTCATAACTGGGGAAGGTTATGTAGCTAGGGCTGCTCCTCTTCTTAACATCAAGCAAGGATGGGGAGTGAGCAGAGAAAAAAGTGAAAGAGCGGGTCTGGAGGAGGCAAGAGGAAGCAGCAGGGTGGTCTACGGGTATGTGAGATCAATAGAGGCAGGCATGTTCCCTGGTGTGATTAGGACTGAAAGGTCAGGGAGGTTGGATGGCTGCTTTTTCGCTTCTCTGGGTACCAGGTCAACCCTACAGTTTGCAGAGCAGTTTTGCGTCTTTGGGTTGGTAATTCATCATCTTTCTTGATGCTAAGTGTGAGCGGCGAGACGTTGATTACCGTGGACCACAACGGCATATATGCAGCATCTCCAGTTCAAAAACTATTCGTGTGGCCCTTCAAAATTAGGGAACTGGCTTAAAAAATAATGACACAAGGAATAAAACCCCTCAATATTCTGCATTATTTTAACACTCCTATTTTCTCGGGGTTTTTAAAGGTCATGCGTGCAAGCCCTCAATAATAAGGTCTAGGAGCATTTTCCTTTCAAATAAAAGCTGGGGTGAGTATGAATAATTGCCTGTATTACTGTGGCATCAAGGCCCACATCCCCTTGTGCTAAGCGTGGGACAAATAGAACAGAAAGACGCTTCCTGCCCCAAAGGCAATTCTCCTGTAATCACGTTAGAGACATGTGGGCTGTAGCATAATCAAGTGCTTTAAGACCCGTGAGAAAGTCTTCCTTCTCAAATCCTACTCCAGCACTCTGGAAAACCATTAGTAGGACCTATCCCTCCTGAATGCTCTTTCCTATTCCCCCTGTGAAATTCCTCAATGGGTTGCTAAGCCACATAAGCAGTAAGGTGGCCTGAGGCTTGGAGGGGTAAATCCCATCTCCCCGCTCTCCCTTGATCTCCATTTCCTGTGCTCTAAGTCTTCAGTCTGCACGCTGCTTCTCTTCCCTCCCAAAGGAACCTAAAAATAAATAAATCCAAGAAAGACTGGAAAAAGAAAAAGCCACCAGCCCCCAAAACAATATGCTTAGTCATTCATGATGAGTAAAAATAGTTTCCCCAATCAACAAATTGCTGAACCAACCAGATGAGCAAGTCATCTCCATAAAGGAGGGGTCTCATCCTCCCTCTCCTTGGGCAGGTCCTTGTCTGAATGGGCTTTTGGCAAAGCCTGGAGCAGAGTTGGTTGGAGAAGGCTCAAGGCCATGAAGTCAGCCCTGAGGGTCAGGGCCAAGCATCCTAATACTCAAGGGGACATGTGATGAAAAATTGTATCTTCTTTGCAGCAGTGGAGACATTTAATAAAAAGTGAGTTATCAAATTGTCATGTGCATGGAATTCTGTAGAGATGGTATGGTAAATAAGGGGGCTGGTGTAAACCTGAGGATTTGCTGGGCAGGATGACGTGGGGCTGAGTGCAGGGTGCTCACAGGGCGGGGTGTGCTCTGCTCCCTGCTGGAAAAGCATAGGTGGACAATCCTGGCTCTTGGCTAAGACCAAGCCTGTGATTGTTCCTGCTGAGATGTAACGTTCAGTACTCATAGCACGGTTAAAGGCTTAGGCACAATCCCCCCAGAAGAAACAACGCCCTCTTATTCCCATCAATAAATATTTGGCAGTGGATGACTTGTTCTCCCCTTGGGCTATTGAGGAACGGTAGGCTGCATGATTGGTTTTCAGGACCCAGCCAGGCCTTTTGGGTTAAATCCATCTCTTTAACATAGAACAGCTGATTGGGGCATTAAGGCATCCTAGGGGAACTGAGACTTGGGATGTGCCAGTGGGGAAATCAGTTAAGCTCTGTGTGCTCAGATCTGCGCTCAGAAAATGGGATGGGACTTGGCTGCATCTGTCTTGCTTATGTAGATGATGCTTTTTTCAAAGTAGGGATTAGCTCTTATCTTCCACCTGGCACATGGAGCCTTCATTCTGCATTGGAGTCTCCAACTCCCATACAGCAGCACTAGGACCAAAAATCGCACAACCAAGCAAGAGGGATGGATTTTTCCTATATTTTGAAAAAAAAACCACCACATTTTCTTCATCACCACACTCTGGAAGTATAAACTGCATGCCCTAGTGAGTTTTAGGCTGGACTTGGAAACTGGAGTCCCACTTTGGCCACTACAGGCCAAATACAGCAGGAGCTTGTTCTAGCTGGTCCAGAGGACAGCCCAAGTACCCTGTTGGAGGACTACCCTTGACAATACTGAGCCAGGAAGACGTGGCCCCAGCAGAAGGCTGCAGGCTAGGAGAAATGCCGGGAGTGCTTGCCACCCTGTTAGTGCTGGGTCAGGCAGGTGACACTGTCACGTCAACCTGCAGAAGCTGGGTTATGTTTTAATACATTGAAAAAGGCAAACCCAACTGGATCCCAGCATGTTTCCTTAACAGAGAGAAGGGAAGGAGCCCTTCTGAAACATGTGAGTTCAAGTCGGTGACCAGTGGGTCACCAAGCGATCACCAAGTGGGTGACCAGACATACTGGGCCAACAGGTCAGGGAGACAGAGTCTCTGGACACTCAGAAATAGTTTGGCATCTCAAATGAAAGACTACTCTCAGAATTAAGGGGGGAAATACTGTATTTTCTTTTCAGTTTTCTATGATGAGACAGTAATTCTGACAGCAAATTAGATTAAAAAAACCCAACAGTCACATGGTTAGAGTTTGGTTTAAAAATGCAACTAAAAGAACAAGGGGAGGAGACCCATTCTGGGACGACTAGGATGAACCACTCCTCCAGCCTATTGTAGGGTATGTCACTCAGGGCATCGTTCTGGGCCATGCTCTTACCCCAGGAAGCAGTCTCCTGCCTGCCTGAGGACAGGCATCAGCCCAGCCTTAGGCTACTGAAGAGGCTACAACACAGACGACATAAGGCATTGCACACCCAGCAGAACTGTAGCCCGACAGCTTGTTCTGGGGCTGCACTGCACATCTGTTTAAATCCGATGCCAAAGATATTCAGGACCCACCACCAGCTCCATGTCAGGCTTCCCCCCCCTGCATCACGTCTGATTAGCGGGTGCCTGAGAGGCTGGCTCTGTCTCACTGCACTGGAGGAATCCTGCAGCCGGAAGATGATGTAGCAGGACTTGGAGGAGCTCTGGTCACTTAATTGTTGTGAAGCCAGGGCTCTCTGGAAAGGTGCTGAATAGCTGATGATTTTGGTTTTTTTTGGTAACATGCTACTGTTCTCTAGCCAGTCTGCAACAGATGTCCTTAGGCATCCAGACACAGCGTTGCAGTGAAGACTATGAGCAGGCAGAAGCAAGCTTTGGGAGCAGCATTTGTTGCATCCAGGGTTGCAGGTGACAATACACACATCAGAATAACATCCAGGCCTGTCCCCATTGCCCATGCCAGGCTCTAAGGCATGGTTATAAAGCCAAACTGATCAGCTGCAGCAGGTGGGGACAGGGAACATCTACAGGCTACATGCTCACTGTCCTCCTACAGCTCGCCTTGGGACCTCTTCCCCACCCTTGCCTCTCATGTTAGTGGTGAATTCAATATTGGGAATGATGTATATGCATTTCACTGGGCATTACCATCTATTCACCTACTGCCCAAGGACCTTTCTTGGGAACTTCCTTGGCCCCACTGGTACTGCTGACAGGGTTATTAGTGAGTTTTGGGAAGCCAGGATTTTGCCATCTGTTTTGCCTGGTCTGGGGACATGGCCAGTGCTGATCTGGTCCTCTTGCCACCCTCAGTTTTGCCCCTCACCTGCCACCACTCCCTAACTTCAGGACCTGATCCAGCGCACTGGGAAAGTGGACAGAGTCTCTTACTCCCAGCAAAGGCTGGGATTCTTGGCAAACTCTCTTCTGCTTTCCAGTACTGCTTAAAACTCACTTGATAGTCCTCCTAGCTCCACCAGTGTTTGCCTACTGACGCCAGCCCAGTGAAGCAAGCAGCTCCATATGTGCAGATCTCAGCTCTCTGGGAGGATCTGCAAATGCAGCTAAAACAGCTACAACCTCTCCAAAGCAGGATTGTGCCTCACTCAGTCTGCAACAGAGTAGACACGAACAGAGATCTCACCAGCGTTAGTAAGGTGGGAAGGAGGTAAGGAGGGTGCTAAAGGTAGTTGGGTTTCAGGATGGGGCAGCCCAGAAAGCAAATGCAAGCCCAGCAGCTGCCACAGCACCCTCCCACCTGGGGGGCTTGCTGGCTCTGCCAACTGTCTGTTGAGTTTTGGGCAGTTCAAATGCTGTGAATAATGTTTCCAAAAGGTCTTATGCGGCTAAGAAACACCTATGGATTTTACCAGTGATTTCACCTTGCAGATCGCTTAGTTGCTTTAGGAAGCATTATTCTCAACTCACTGGCTGTGGATGAAGCTGGGAAAATCTGTGGTTTGGGGAACTCAGCAGAAGTTCACCAAACTCAAGAGAACCTGTGTCAAGTGACTTTGCCCAGCAGAAAGCCAGGCCTTCATGGCCATGAATTCAAGTGACCTCTATTACATCCTATCTTGACCCCCTTTATATTCATACTCCCAGAAGAGTCCCACTGGCTGGAGCCTCCCCCACCCCCCAAATCACTGCCCTGTTAGGTCAGGCACATGGGCATCATACCTCCAGCTCTCTCACTAGTGCCATCACTACACAAAAACACACCACCAGAGCTCTCAGGCTCTGAAACTCAACCCTTGGGCACGCTACTGTGACCCTCTGTCACTCCAGCCCAGGATGTGCTCTCTTAGTACCAAGCCAGCACAAACCCACTGAGAAATGACCTAGTGGTCACTGCCTCAACCCATCACGAAGGGGTGATGAAGATGGGCTCTTCCCCACCTCCCACTCCCCCGCTTCATCAGTGAAAAAGCAAGAAGTAGTAAATAACGCGCTGGACAGCCCTCACCCTCCCTCTTCCCCAGCGCAGAAGCCCAAACCCAAGAGCAGCTGCACAGCCTCCTTGTGGGAACAGAGGTGCTGCCTCCAGCCAGCTGCCCCCCAGGAGGGAGACCAGAGGTGGGAGACATGAGAGGGCCTTGTTCAGCTCTGAGAATCATTCTTAAAAACAAATACTGGAAGACCTAGCAGTAAAGCAAGGGGCTACACCAGCTGGAGTTGTCAACTAGAGACATCCCAGCACCACTTACTCGACGGAAGGGAAGAAGTAGCTAGCAGGGCACTAATGACTATTTTTCATGTAATTTTAAATCTACTTCCATTTCTTTCTTTTTTTCTTTTTTTTTTTTTTTCCTTTCCACTCACTGGATTTCTAATCCTTCTGTATGGCTCCCGTGCATGTGTGTAAGTGTGTGTGTGGCAGAGGCAGTGGGGATCAGGCGCTTAAACACATTTGGCAAAGCCAACAGAGTCATTATCACGGTCAAAGACGGTGTAGTAGGGACCGATGAAGACATCTCCCAGGATCCAGAGTGGGCCCCCAGGGGGTGGGACATCTAGGCCTGAAAAGCCGCTCAGGCAGATGGTCTCTCCTTGTACAGAAACCTAAAGAGAAGAGCAAGAGCTTCAGTCCGAGAAGGTCCTCCCCTTCTCTCAAACTTGCAGGCCTGGCAATAACACCTGTTGACACCAGCTTAGTCTCTCCCCACCTGCAATCCACAGCTTGCAAAGGTAACTCCCAACCCACCACTCCCAAGGCCCCAAGAGCCCTCCAAGAGCCTTTATGCAGCAAGACGTCAAGTAGAGCTGCATGTGCCCATAAATCTCCCAGCCCATGCAGCTTTGAAATTCTGTACAAGATGGTCCCTGCAAATTCACTCTGATGGCTTAAATGCCAGGCTGGTGGCCTCTGCTATGACAAGGCTGGCCTCATGGCACCAGAATCCAGCAGAAAAGGGCAAGATGTTTGTAGAAAGTGGTGCAACAGCCTGCCTGCCCTTTCTCTCCCATCCTGCTATCCCTCATGAACATCAGGCAGGGTTTTTTTGATCCTGCAGAACTTTGGTGAGGTTGACTGGGTCCATCAGGTGGTGCCACCACCCCATTACCCTAACTTTTCAGACTTTTCCCCACCAAGTGCTAGCTCCAGCCTTGCTTTTGCTGCTCTTGCATTTTGGACTTCATGGTTGAGGTTTATGTGGAGACAGCAAAAGTTAGGCCTTGTGGGAAAAGCCTAGGGTTGGCAAAAGCTGCCTGGACGCACCTTGAAGACGTATTGTTCTCCAGTGAGCTGGTAGGGCTTCCCTCCTAGTGTTAGTGTGACAACAGGGAGAGATGACACCTTATCACAGGGGATCACATACTGAAAGAGAAACAGTGAAGGCTTTAGATGGCAGCTCCCACACTCTCAGGAAAGGTCACGGTCTCCCCTGGGCACAACCATGTCTTTGCTGTGGTTTTCCCCAAGAACAGGGCACGGAAGAGGCTTGAGCTGAGGTAAGCGGGCTGCTCCCTGCCCAGGGCTGCAAGCTGAGGGGCCAGAGTGTTCTAGGGTTTTGGAGCCAAAGGCTGCTGGGTTCAGCTTTTGGCCCTGTTGAGCCCCAGAGCACAGCACTGGACATAGCAGGGCTGGGGTCTTTCCTCTGCCATAGGAGAAGATGTGGCTTGATACAGCCTAGGCACACAGACAGGGACTCATGGTGTGATGAACAGACAAAACCAATTTAATTAACACTGGTGAGTCTTACGGAAGGTGGCAGGTCTAAGACAGTTGTTACTGCAGCATGGGGTCTCCCCATACTTCAGAAAAGCCCTACAAGTGCTCAGGGCTCTGTAATTTGGGAGGGGTTTCAGAGCAAAGCATCCTTCCTAGAGGGTCCTTATAATTCCTGTTCCTCTGCAATTTCAGGGAGGAGAGATGACCTTGTGAGATTAACTAAAATGGTTAAGAACTTGGCAGGGAAGGGCTGTCACTTGCATTAAATATATTAATTCACTTTAACATGAATCCTTGGCCTCAGCTGCAACTCACACCCCTTCTCCTCTGCCTCCCAGAAGGTAGAGGTAACCCAAAACCTGGAGTTCATGGGACTGAGCCCTCTACCAAGAACATGAGCAGGCCATCGAATGCTAGCCGGGGTCAAAAGACAAAGGGGTCCCTGCTATGCTGCAGGCTTTTCCGGGAGCACAGACAGGGAACGGAGATCAAAGGGAGCAGGAGACCAGGGTCTCTCAAAGCATCTGAGTGCAAAGCAGGGCATCAGCATGGATACCACAATGGCCGTGGATTCCCACTTTCCCAGCCCAGTCTCACCTGGCCTTTGATGAGTGGTTTTGCACCGATGGCTGTCTGCAGCTCCTTCACTTCCTTGGTGGGACCAGTGATGAGTGAGGTTCCTGTGTCTACGATGGCCTCGCAGCCCCCTTTGCACAGAGTCAGCCCATTGGCAACGTCCACTCTGGGGAAAGATGCCCAGACAGAAGACAACTCTTACAGGCCTCCCAGCAAAGGCTGCAGGGAGCAGCAGGCAAAGAGCTGACTGCTGCCTGCATACCTTGCCTGCTGAACACCATGAGTAACAGGCATGTGAGCAAGCTAAAGGCAATGCATTAGGGACTCATATGACCCGTGCTACTGCAAAACGCAAAGGCTTAAAGGAGTGGTGTGATGGCTGAAGGGGTCATGGACAAGGGAAGGGCTGAAGAGATAAGAGAGGAGCTGCTTGGCTTTCTCACCCACAACACATTTCACAACAGTTTGGACAGATAAAGCCTTTCAGCCAAGGGTCTGCCACACTTTGCCAACGCAGCAGGGCTGGGAAAGATGAGAACTAAACTCTGCACTGGGGCGGGATGCAATCCCCAGGAAAAGGACACACTCTGATCACAGGCCGCTTTTAAGTTCCCATCACGTGGGAGAGCTCAGAATAGACCACGGGGCTGGCAGACCGGCAGCTCAGCCTGCTCTCCTCCCCTCTGCCTCCAACAATGCACACTGATTGCTGTGCCGTGCCCTTCAGTCAAGGGCTAGCTTCCTGGGGCCTCATCCTGCTCCTCTGGAGCTGTGTGCAAGTGAGCCACACAGCTCAGACGTTGCTGAGAGCTAAGCAAAGCCGGGTTTTAATCTGTGGTGCTTGCCCTGCCTGTAAGGAGGACACACCGGCCTTCTTCCCTGCTTTGCAAGGGCGTAGCAGGTGTTTTCAGGGGCCAAACTGTAAACAACAGAAAAAGATTTTGCAGAACATCTCCTGCTGTCTTCTGATTCTCCTCCCCTTCCAGAGGGAAATGACCCAGCCTTAGGGTGGGATTTGAATCTGCTTTTTTTTTTTTCGTGTGGATGTGTTGCAGGGATAAAGGATGATTTCTTTTTGGGGAGGGTCTCAGCTGAACCCCAGGCATAAGCTACCTACACACCTGTCTCCATGCATGTAGTTGGGCAGAAGGTAAACTTACGCATCCATGTGGACCTGCCAGTAGGCCTTGCGTGTGACGTTGACCCAGCTGAAGTCACCACTGTAATACTTGGGGTCAGTCCCTCCCAGGAGCAGCTCACCACCAGGCTGAGCGGTGGGGTCTCTGAAAAACAACCCAAACCCATCAACATCAGGGGCAGGGTAAGAACCCCCTCTGTGTGGCCCTAAATCACACACCAGGGTGCTTAAGGGTGAAGCATGGCATTAGTAGCATTAGAGACAGACAACCTACATCATGCTACAATGTCAATATAAGAACAGATACTGTGAGATAGGCTGGGGTGGGGAAATGGGAATATTTTGGCCCAGTCGAAGCATCCTGCAAATTTTCGCTTTGTGCTTTTGCACAGACACCTGGAGAAATTTGCTGCAGAGAAGGGGAACTGAGCACTGGTGTAGGGACCCCCTGAATAATCGGCTTGTAACATGCACCTGTGCAGAGCTGGACACGGCTGATGCAGAGTTAGGTTATCTACACCTGACCCTGTGCCAGCCAGCAGCTTCGGAGACAAATCCTCAAGGTTACAGTCAGATGAAAGCTTGCTGTTGAGCAGATGGGAAGAAATATGGTGATGGGGGAGGGCTGGCGCTTGAACAGCCAGCAGCAGCCTTCTCTGCCCTCCCCACTCCCAGTGTGCTACTTTTTGGGGCTGAAGTAGTTCAGAGTCCCAACTGAGGTGCCTGGAGGATGATGAGGTGTCCTGGGGCAAGCAGCAGTGGGTAGGAAGGCACTGAGAGCCACCCAGGAGGGTTTCCCATGGGGTGGGGGAGGGTTAGCCCCATCATTCATGATGGCCGGTGGGGGCTATGCTGGCCTGAGAGATGACAAGGTGGCGGCCACGTGGCTTGTAGATTTTGGCAACAGACTGGGGCTATGTTTATGTCCCTAACAGGGACTGCACTAGCTGCACGCAATCTCCTGATCACAGCCCTGTTTATTTTTGTTTCTCTTTACTCTGGAAACATCCTCTGTCTCTTCATCAGTTAAGAAATCCAGTAGCAGATCTACCCAGCTTTTTATCAGCAAAATGGCTGCATTTCTACTTCCCTTCTTACTTCAAAGCAGTAAACAAGAGAGATTTTGGCCTGACTGCTCCAGCAAGGAGACCTTGCTGAGACCTCCCCAGTGGTGCAGGCCAGGGTATAAACTGACACATGGCAAGAAGTGCTACGGGAAGACACAGAGAAATACCCAGCTGGGCTTGTCCTTGCAATAAGAGGTGCACCACCAAACCCAACACTACCTGTTCAGGTAGAAGGAGAAGATGTTTTTCTCAATCAGCTTCTGTTGCATGATGTTATCAAAGAAAGGGGTGACCTTGTCCACAGAGATCCTCGGGAACGCCATGCCCAGGATGCCATCGAACTTGGCAGCGATGAATGTGATGCCTGGCTGCTTCACAGCCTCCCCGAAGATCTGGTTCTTGATTTTTAAGTTACCGAGCTGACAGGAGATGGGGAGGGAAGGGAAAAGCATTGTAAAGAAAACTGATTCAGGGGACCAAGGTGGAAACAGGATCTCGCTGAACATAGGCTGTAATGCATCCCTCAATGTGCTGCCACACTCCTGCCTGCTTTCACCCTTGCATTCGTAAGCAGCTGCAGAAACCAGATATCCTGGTGCCACTCTCCCTGGGGCTGGGAGGGGGGGGGTGGTGGTGGGGTGGGGAGTGAAACAGGCCATGCTAGCTGCACAGTGGCACCTCCTGAGTCCCTGC
This sequence comes from Limosa lapponica baueri, assembly GCA_002844005.1. Classification (NCBI taxonomy): domain Eukaryota; kingdom Metazoa; phylum Chordata; class Aves; order Charadriiformes; family Scolopacidae; genus Limosa; species Limosa lapponica. The sequence continues at coordinate 3,145,014 of KZ505641.1, read as the reverse complement.
AAAGTGCCCCTCTTTGCCCACCTCACTCAGCCCTTTAAGCCTTTTGCCGGGTCCTGGCACTTGCCACACTATTTTGCGGCTCCTCCTTTTTGCACAGAAGGCCCTATATCACTTTTTTCCCCCCGCTACATCCCTTCCCCTGTTGCATACTTCATCCTTTCATCCCAGTCTGAGCAGCTCTTGTGCTATGCCTTTAATTCTCTTTCCCACCCTGCACATCTTCTAAGTCACCTCTGTGTCCTACCTCCTCGGGTGCTGCACTCATCCCAGGTTGGGAGCACAAATCCCTCTCACTTCTGCTAATGACCCCTGTGATTTCCCCTATATAAGAAACATCCCCAGGATACTGCTGCATTCCCAGAAGAGCCACCAGCCCGCAGAGACCTCCCGTGGGAGGGGAGAAGACCCAGCCAAGAAAGTGAGGGTGAGCCCAAAGCATGAAAATAGCAAGCAGAGTACTGCGAATGCAAAGGTCACCTCTTGCCAGCCATAAGAAGGACTGGCGTTCCCTGCTGGAAAGCTGAAGTGCCCTGCAAGGGCAGATGCCTGGAAAGAAGATTGCAGAAAACAGGATATCTCTGCTGATGGGGAGCAGGACATGCCTGCTAGCTCCTGGCTCTAGCAGTTCAGGAGGTTTCTGAGCTTCTGGCTGACCACGGGAAATTTTAGTATCCGTGCTAGGACGACTTCAGCCTCTCAGCCTCCAGCTAGCAGCCCTGTAGTGAACCAGGCTGGCCTCTGCTACCTGATGGCAGATAACGATCCCTGTAAATTACTAATATTCCCCCAGGGTTAGTGCAAGGCTGTGATGGGTGGTTCTGGCTTTAATGGCATTGGAGGCTTGTGCTAGGAAAGGGCGATCGAGCCTTGCAAAAGCTAAAAGCCACAGGGCAGGATGTGGGGCAAACAGCTTGCAGCAACATACCCGCTTGCCAGCGCATGGCAAGCGCTCTAGTCGTATGCTGCGGGTTTACAAAAGCCACCACTCAGAACAGCTGGTCCTGCAGAAGCTCAGGAAGTTCAATAAAGCTTCCACTTCAAAAAAGTAAAATGCAATGGACTGAATAAACTGAGTGCCAGGTTTCTTTGAATTTTGCCAACCTTGCACAGCCCAAGAAGGACACAGATATCTGCCTGGCAGCAGGGTCTCAGCAGACCCTGCCTGTGCTCGGTCCTCAGCAGGACTGAAATGGAAGAGCATCTTTAGCAAAGCACTGGCACCAGGTGACAAATCCTTCATCTCTGTCCCTCAGCTGGCCTTCACCCCGACATGGAGTGACCAAAAATCATTACCAGTGGATGGTTGTGCGGTGGCCACTCTCCAGTGCTTTGCAGACAGGTGTCAACACCCTGCAGCTCGCCTGACCTCCTTGTTAGCAGCCCGAGCAAAGTGGGCAAGTGCTGGATGGCGAAGGCAGACTAGAGACAAGAGCCACTGTGGCACAGTTTGGCACCAGGGCTCAGGGCTCCCCCCTCTGCAGAGGCATAGGGGAGAGGCAAGGAGGGGCATCTCCTGTGTGGCATACCTGCACTGCAGCCCTAGGAGAGACCTCGTGCCCCATGGCCAGCGATGTTTCCTCTGCTGTCCTTGAAGGACATCCCAAGGTCAGGCTGTGATAAAGGGATGAGATGCTCAAGCAGCAGAGGGCTGTCTGAGCCCACTACTCTTCGGAGAGAGAGCAGCACTGGGGAGTGCAGTGCTACAGGGCACCATTGCTCCACAGAATGAGAGAGGATGCTTGACATGAGCTCATCACCCTCTCCAGAAAAAAAAAAATAATAATACAGGGCTGAGGGACTCTGGACCACCTGCCAACCAGTGCCTTTCCATCAGATGCCAGTGTTACCACAGGCTGTCGTGGCTACTTCCACCCATCAGGATGGCTGAGGCTGAGATAGCCACCTCGAAGACTGTTTCAATGTCTGTATTTCCAGACTACACCTGACTGGGAGCTTGCCTAGGGGATGTGTGCATCAGAAGCACACATCTTGGTGTCTAAGCTGAAGATTCCTGACCTTCTGAGTCACCCCTGCTCCTGCACACTGCAAGTGTGTCACTACTCAGGCTCCACACAAGAGGTTTCTCTTGCTTCTGCCCAGACAGAAACCAAATGGTACAAGGCATGCTGCCTGCCAAGAGCCATCCCCACTTCCAAAACAAGCTCAGGCACAAAATCCTTCCTCTGAGCTGCCGGGAAGTGGAGAGCTAATTAGCAAGCAGGCATTAGGGTGATAATTGCAAACAAAACAAAAAAAAAAAAAAAAAAAAAACTACAATTTTCCTTCTGACTCACTTCACACCCTGCATTAAGCTGGAAAGTGCCTAAGAACAGTCCACACTTTCACAGGACAATAAAGTTTGCTGTTTGCCTCACTGCCCCACTCCATTACTGGGATGAACGTAGATGCCTCCACCTGCTCTGTCTGTATTTTGCAAACCTAACGTAAGAGAATCCATTAATACTATGTGCAGGGTGCCTTCATTTGGCGAGAGCAGGAAGGCTCAGATGGGCAGCTTTTTTTGTGGTGGGTTGTTTCTACGCAAACGAAAGGATGCGGGAAATAAATGGCATGAAAGAAAACTGAAACAGTCCCGAAGCTTGGTGGGCTGCAGGAAGCAGAGAACAAAACCAGAGGTGCAAAGCTGCTGGTGTTCTCCCAGCTCTGCCCCATGACCTTTTCTACACTGATTGTCAGGGTTCATTGAGCCCATCAAAAGCTCTCTCCCCTGGAGAGGGTCCTGCGCCCAGCCTGAGCTGCTGGCATCTTTGGATGCAGCACAGAGGTAACGGCTGGTGCTTCCAGGCCTGCCTGAAATCTTCCTGCTCTAGGGACATGCTAAAGAGTGCTCCTCACATGAGCGCTTCAGGCTCCTCTTGGATATTTTTCTTTTGACCCCAATGAAACTGGTAAAGCAACACTTTCCAGCTGAACGTAACATGGAAAACCCCAAATCCCTGGATTTATGTGCTTTTTCAAAACTTTTGCTTTATTTCCCCCCCTCCACGAAGGAAACATATGCTCTTATCCCTGCCAGGAGACCTGTAATCTGGGACCATGGGCGCTGCTGACGTTCAGCAGCTGGCAAACTCTCACAAGCATCTGTACCTGTGAGGTAGTTGTGACAGGCACCCACCCTTCACAGGGCAGAAAGCTCAGCCTTTGCTCACTGAAACAGAAACGATGGGAAACCACCACCAGCAACTCAGCTACCTCAAGCTGGGCCCTGAAAGCTGCTGGGGAACCCCTCCCCCAGGCGTTGCATGGCTTTTACAAACAAGCCACATCCTCAACACCAGACTAGCATGGGGCTGCAAAGAGCCCATCTGTGACCAGTGATTGGGCAGCTGCTTATGTGGACATCCACTACCGCATGGATATTGGCCACCAACAAGCCGGGCACGACCAGCAGCCTGCGCAGTGGTGCTGGTGTGCACTTGAGCTGGGAAATTTCTAGGGTCAGGAGGAAGGGGTCAGGAGGGATGGCCAGAGACCACGTTTGCAGAGCAGCAAGGGTGCAGTCCACACTCCTAGCCTGCTGACCTGCTGATTAATAACCTCCCCCTTCTCTGCCTGCTTTGGTCATCGTCACCTCCTGAGTCATCATCATCACCTCATTTCAAAGCACTTGGAAACATGGTGCTGAAGCATGATCAATACAAGTAGGACATTCAAGAAGGGAGACCCATTGAAATCAAACAGCTTTGAGTGATTTGCCAAAAGCAGGCTGGGGCAGATTGGGGCAAAGGCAGTTGTTACTCACTGTGACAGTGTCCTGGCTGAGGAACCCAGAGAGGCTCCCTGTCCCGTAGTGGATGGCGAACTCAGTGCCATTCTCCACGTAGGTGCTGGATTTGGAGGCATCATACTTGTGGTGCAGCACTGCAGCCAGGAAGGGGCACACAGAGGGACACGCATTAGTGCTCCTTGATACCTAGGGCTCCCCAATACCTAACCCCACACCGCCCAGCTCATCCAGACAGACACTCAACAACACAAAGGTGGGTCTGAACCTGGCATTTGCCAAGCCCGGACTGCTTAACAAAGCATGTTCATCATCTGGGGAATTAGGTGGGCAGATCCAATTTGGCTGTTAAATCGGATTTGACCACTAGGTATTAAGAGCCTAGAGGCTACGTGGCTGGTGTGTCAGGGTGTGTTAGACAGCAGAGCGAAACTTCCCCCCATGCCATGGAGAACCAGGGTGGCTTTAAATATAGCCTGCTCTAGGCATGACCGTTTTCATTTTATGGGTTTATCTGTTTCTTTTACTAAGACAGTTGGAACTTTTTTTTTATACAGTCATTGTGTTTTTGCGCAGAGAGGGCTCAAAATATTCAGTTATTTGCAGAGGAGAAGGGCTTTTCCCTAGTCCAAGCTGCCCTTTCCCTTGGAAGGCTTGAGAACTGCAAGATATCCCTGGTTTTATGGCTGGGCAGATTCCTCCTCTGCAGATTCCTCCCAAGTCACGAGTTGGGCAGTGGCGTGTGGCGAGCTCAGCCAGCCCAGCTCCCCGGCTGCTCATTGAGCATGACAGACAGAACCTGAGGACAAACCAGCAAAGCCCTATGGAAACCAACACACTATACAGTGATTTCCCCGGCTGGGCTGCCTGGATCCCAGTCTGGCGGGTTAGGCTCATTGCATACTCACAAAATGAGCCCTTCAGTCCCAGCAACTCCTGCACTACTGCCTTGAGAAGCCAGCTCCTTGCTAGAGATCAGGGACCTCCGGGATAGATCATGTCTGTACCTCATCACACTACCAGTCTCCTAAAGCTCAGTTCACATATGCAAGTAGAAAGTCCATCTCCCCTCTGGGCACTACAGGGCTGTATAAAAAGTCAAAATTTCCTCCACACCCCCAATGAGCACTGAGGGCCTTTCATGGTTGCATTTGCTGGGGCCACAGGTTTCTCTGCTCTGCTTAAGCAGCACAGCTAGTGGCTTTTAAATGGCATTTAGCCATGGCCAGGTTTGACACCTTCAACTGTGGACGTTTATTGCGTAGGAGCCCCACAGAGCAAAGAAACTTGTAGTCCCTAAGACATTCTCATCTCATTGTGCCTACCTGGCTCTTGTTAATTATAAATCCATAAACATGCACTCACACGCTCTGTGCGGCAATAAACCAGAAACTAGGACAGTTTGTATCAGATCTGGCAGGAGGCTGATTTTTTTTTTTTTCTGCCAGCCTTGCACAACAGGGCAACAGCAACGTCAGTCTATAATTTGGGGAGAAACATCACAACCTGTGATCCTGCTCCCCGGCTGCAGGGCCAAGGCTGTTGGGGAAGGTTTGAAGCTGTGCGTGGGTGACACGGAGGGGAAAAACAGAAAAGGAGTAATAAAGGCTACATGTGGGAAGTTGGGATCCTATTTCCAGCTCTGACCCTAAAGAGCTCATCAGCCTCTAGTGAGCCCTTTCATGCTGCTGCCTCAGTTTCTCCTCTTGCAATGCCAGGACCTGCATTTTGCAGGGAAGTAAAAGCTGCCGAGCTGTGGCCAGCACTGGTGACACTTACAGCAGGCGATGTCCAGGAGGTGACAGTGCACGGATGGCACCCAGAGGTTGGAAGAGCCAGTGTCAAAGACTACAGTGAACTTCTGTGGGGGGGTTCCAATGCCAATCTCACCATAATACTGGGCCTGAAAAGGAGGAGAAAGGAGCTGTGAGCAGAGGTGGATGGCTACAAAAAGGGATTAAAGACCAAAAAAAACCCTCTCAGGATCAGAAAAGGGGACCAGCTTCTTATTTAGACACTCCTTTCGTTTTTGGCAGTGGTGTGCTCCCAGCTTTTGTCCTCTGGAAGGGAGGCTCCCCTTTGGTGTTCACACCTTACAGTGCATGGGAATAGGATAAATTGGGGAGGAGAAACAGGATGGGCATTTGCAGGGGAGGACTTTTGGGGCAGGGAAACAGAGCAGAAGGGGGAAGGTCCACAGGCTGGCATGTGGTTCACTATAGGGAAGACCAAAAAGATGGGAGGAAGCCAGGCAAAACACCTGCATTATTGAAAAGTTGAAACTGGCCAGGAAGCTGCTTTGCTTGGGTGCTGCCACTGGGGCTTTCAGTGCGGGCTGGTATGCCCCTGGGGTGGAGAGGAACAAACAAATGCTCAGTCGGGTGTTGGAAGACTTTGGAGGAGCTGGAGAGAGGAAAGGGCTTCAGCAGCATCGTCAAAGAGGTATTTAAGGGCTGCAGGGTGAGAGTTTGGGAGAAGTCTCTGTAGTGCAGGTATCCAATGGATACTCCTCTGCCCTGCAACTGCATCTCTGCTGGGACTGAAAGAAACATGAGATGGGTGGCTGAAGTGTTTAGAGAGCATCCTTCTATCCAGAGGGGGAGAGGATGACTGGGGAATGCTTGGCAGGTCCCAAACAGACCCATTTTTCCCTAGCCCTCCAAAAGGAGCACACAGCCATGTCGTGCTTGGCAAGCAGCTAGATCAGGGCCCTGGAAATGAGGCTGCTAGCAAGGGAAGTCAACATGTGGCCTTTCCAAACCCCGACATGTACTTAATTAAGAGGGGGATAAAAAAAAACCCAAACAGGATTATCAAAGCTGCTCACCTCCTGTGAGCTTAGTTTGTAGGAGTTTCTCGCCAAGTAATTAATAAACCATTGCAATTAGCTATAATGGGGAGGCAGCACTTGCTTCCAGTGATTCTGCAATTATTGCTGGGGCTTGAAAATTAATCTCCAGTATACAGGCCCTGTAAGTCACATACATAGACCGACAAGGGGTGCCAGGGGCTGGTGGGAACCACACAGGGCAGTCTAGGGGAGGTTGTGCTTTTCCTCCCAACAGCTCCTCCAGCAGCAAGAGCTTTGGCCAGGCTAGGAGGGACCAGCAGTCCCTTATCTCCCACTGCAGGTTGGGCTGGTCCCCTTGCGACAAGGGAGCAGAGTTCTACCCCGAGCAGCTGCCCAACCCACAGGCACAAGAGGCAACACTGTGAAGCAACTGCCAGCACCCTGGCTTTCGACACCACCGACTAAAACACCAGTGGCTCTTCTTAGCACAGCCCTGGCAGGATGGCACTGGCTGGGTGACAAGAGCCCCTGGGGAAGGGGAGCAGGGGAGAATATCCTGAATTAACACCCAAATATCCGGTGCTAGCTTTATTCCTCCAGCCAGCACTCACATATTCCCCACCACCAGCAAAGAGCCATGAGGGTACCCAGAAATACAAAACCCCCAGCAGTGTCTGGTAGCTGGGCAAGGGCAAACCTCATGTCCTTTATTTGACTTCTCCTTTTATCACTGCTTCCACCATGCAGGTCCTTTTGCTCCCTAAGAAGCAGAGAAGAAGGTGGAGGTGCAGGGTGGCTTTTCCCAAGGCCATACAGAAGATGAAGGACAGCAAAAGAAAGGGTCCTGCATACTCAGTCCCATAGCAAGCCAGTGCCCAGTCCAAGCCCTCTCCTCCGGCCCTGTGCTTGCTCTTTTATGTTTCAATGCCCCAAAGAGTGGAGCATAATTTTTATGACCCTGTCTTGCAGAAAGCCAAGCCCAAACAGACCGAAGATGTTAGGAAGGACTGCAAGCCAGCAGGCCCCTATTTACAATCATTAATTAGTGACAAAGGGGAAAGGAAATAGGTCACAGAAGCTGCAAAGCTCCCACTTAGGTGGCAGGAGGTTGTTTAATATTATCATTATAATTACTGTATTAGTATTCTTAGCTTAGCAATGATGGGAAGCAACTTTTGGCAACCACCCACCAAGCCATGAGGGTGCATGAATCTCTCCTATGGGATCAACAGCTCTCCCTCCTTCCCCTTCCCAGCTGTGGTGGGACAGCAAGGCTGGCATGTCCCGTTCCACACCGCTCCATCCTCCCCTCCGCTCCGACATGGGTACGCCCAGAAGTAACAGCTACCAGGCCAACATCACACTGGGGTCTGCCACAGAGGGGGAGCGGTCAGCAGGGAGGGGTCACTCACATCCATGTAGTTCTTCAGGATCTCTGGCGTGGGCTCAGCCAGGTCAGCAAAGCCCAGCTTGAACTTGAGAAGCTGAGTGATGGCGTTCATGTCTGGGATCTCGCTGCCCACCTCATTCAGGACCCGCCGCATGGAGGGGAACTTGGTCAGGGGGATCCTGCAAGGGAGGGCAAATACCCACCTGTTAATGGGGGTGTGTGCGCAGACAGGGGAGAGGCAGCACAGCTCCACTGAAACCAGAGGACCCACCAGCACAGGGCAGACAAGGTTTGGGATCCCACCAGCACCCCATGCTGAGTCCCCCTTGCCGTGCTGCCATGCTCATTGCTTTTCCCAAAGACGGAAGATGGCGGGGGGAGGAACGGCAGGTGGCTGCCAAAGGTCACCGGGAATAGAAGGAGCCGAGGTGAGACCCCCACCACGGGCAGCAGATCAGCCCCAACCCCTCCACCTGGCGGAGGGTCTCAGCCCTTCTCTCCTCTGCTTTAATGGTGGGGGAGCAGCACCGGGGGCGGGGCGGTAGTGGTGGTGTGCCTGCGAGAAGACCCCGGAGGCCACCACTGCACCAGCACCCGGTGCGCATGTCCCACGTCGTGTCGTCCCCCCCCCTCCCGAGGGGCTCACCCAGACCCCGACCGCTCCCCCCACCCCACCCCACCCCACGGGCTCACCTGATGAGGGCCGCGCAGGGCCCCGCCAGGGCGAGCAGTAGGAGGAGGCCGCGGGGCCCCATGGCGGCGATGGCGATGGCGGTGGCGGTGGCGGGGGGAACGATACAAGCCGGAGGGTCCTACCACTGGGAGGCCGCGACGCCGCGCCCGGCCGCCTTCCCTGTTTTTGTAGGCGCGGCGGCCCCTCTCCAGGGATTTTTCGAGTCAGCTGACGGGCTAAAATTGCAACCGGCGGCGTCACGTGAGGGCGGGCCGGGCCGGGCCGGGGCGGGGGCACCGGCGTGGGGTGCGGGGCCGGGGGTGCCGCCCCACGTTACCCCCCCCCACCCCCCGGGCCTGACCCCCGGCGCCGGGCCCCGTGACTCAGCCTCCGGGAAAAGGGGAATCAACACCATTAAATCGATCACGAGGCGCCCTCCCGCCCGCGCGTGCTTGCTTGTGTTGTGTTCTCAACTTCCTTTTGTTGGTTTGGTTTTCTTTTTTGTTCTTTGCAGGTTTTCTGGCTTTTCTCCCTTCCCTGCGGAGATAGCGGGGGGACCTCCCCCCCGCCCCCCAGCCAGCCTCCCCCTGCCCCAGCCCTGCCAGAAGCCCACGGACCTCGGCCACACACCCACTGTCACCATACCACAGGCAGGGGGGCCACGACAGTCCCCCAGCTTCTCCCTGGCCCCAGGACAATCCCATTTTGGGGGGAACCCATCCGTGCAAGCTGAGAGTTTTTTGGGGGGGATGGCCATATCCTGGACCATAGCTTGTTTGCAGGGGAGTGGGGGGTGCCAAGCCAAATGTTCTGCCCCTCAGGGTGCCACCATGGTGGTATCAGGCCACCTACAGCCATCAAGGGTGATGCTGGTGCTGGGCAGAGCCCCGGGGGGCACCAGCCACCAGCAGATCCTGAGAGGTGCCCTCCCCCACAGGGCTGAGCATAGGGGAGCACCAGGATGGGCTCTTTGCCACCCTCAGGTGTCATGACAGGGCCCAGAGGTGCCACCCCGCTGGCTTGGGATGGAGTTAATCTCTGCCCAGTTTGCCCTGACCGAGCTCTTACAGAGCCACGAGACCAGAGGAGAAAAAAGAATACAAATAAAATCGGATTTACAGACGCTTTCCCTTCCAAGTCCTGAGGGCTCAGGGTGCTTGTTTTCTCCTCCTGCTTGTGCCCAGCCTTGGGCATGGGAGACTAGTGGCCGGTGGGACGAGCTGGGCACTGCTGGAGTGGGGGACCCCTGGCTTCGTGGTGGGGTCCCTGTCTCGCCACCTTCGTGTTCATGCAACTTCTGGAAAATCACTGGGTCATGTCACCAGCACCTCGCTCACGCCATCTCCTCCCCGCCCTCCCTCCCTGAGCCTCTTCCACCCTCCCGCTGCCCTGGGTCTGTGCCTGATGCCCCCCGACTGCGCTCTGTGCCGAGTGTTTTTAGGGGGTACGTCTGCCCCGGGCTGTGTCTTGTCCCACCAGCTGTCCGAATCTCCATGCCTCTGTTGAGCCAGGGGTATGGGGAAACCCACCGCCTCCCCATGGGACATGGCACCTGCTGGGATGAGTTTTCCCAGAGTGATGGCCGGAGGCATTGGCTGGGCCCGCCGGGTCCCGTTACTTCGGCCAGGCTCGGCGGTGCCTCCCTGGAGGCCGGCCAGCCCCCACTTCCCTCCTGCCCCGCAGGCGCCTGGTCAGGGCCAGCACCACTGACCCTGAGTCAGCAAATCCTGCCTCACAGCACCGCATGACTCAGCAAAACCCCATGTGGCTCTTTTTGGCCAAGGCATGGCAGGTCCCCAGCATCTGTAGCCTGACCCTGGAGGCATCCCTGTTGCCCTGGGCTCTGTCTTGGGGGTATCCTCCTCTTGTCCCCCCTGCCCCAGCACTGAGCACTGCAGGTCAGGCACAACCTGCCCAAACTGCTGTCCCACCTTAAGCAAACCCACCCTCCCCAAGGGCTCCAAAGCCCTCTGCAAATGTGCTTTGCAAAAAACAGGGATAGTCCTGACGCCAGGCCTGGAGCTTCCCTTCCAGGCTCTCCCAGAGCCAGCCGTGGAGCCGGTGAGGTACCAGCCCTCCTCCCTTCTCTTTGAAGTGGTGGGGAAACCATGGCAGGCCAGGTGACGCGCCCCTGCCCTCCAGGCTGGAGCACCTACAGCAGCTCCTCCATGAGCGTTTCCAGTCTGGCCAGTCTCTCCCAGCATCCCGTGGGTCTGGAGCGGGCTCCGGGTGTGCTGAGCTGGGCTGGTGAGGATGGCATGCTGTGCTAGCCCCGTACCATCACGCACTGCAGAGCAAAGTCTTTCAGCAGGGTCAAGCAGTCAGGATGCAGCCTGTGTCTGTTTTTTTAATTCCCAAGGGATTAAGGGCAAGTTTCACTGTTAGGAAAGCTGTTACGAGCGAGCCTTGGCTCGGGCTTTGTGGTAGCAGGGCTTGCATCTGCATTCGGAGCTGCTCTTGTGCCAACGTGAGAGGGTCGCTGCTTTTAGATGTGCTTCTCTGAGTGACTTAGGTGTCCATCGCATGGGTGAGCCCATTCACTGCCCAATGGTTTATTGCAAAAAAGGGAGGATGGGGCCGTGTCGGGGAACATTATGATGATGATCCTCTCCTGAGTGCTCTCAGGATGGGAAGAGACTGGGGTGGGGGGTATCCCCAGAGCATTTAATTTGTCTCCAGCCCTTGGCACTGGTGGTTTCGGAGCTGCCACGGCTGCACCTGTGTGCTGGGGACCAGTGGCCCTGGCAAGGAGTCTGGATTTCTGCATTTGGGCTCCCTCAGCACCTCTGTGGGGTATTTGCCCTGATGTCAAAGCCTTGAGAGGCGCAGCACGGATGTTTAACCAGGAGCTGGGACCATGTGTGGGTATTTGTAGGCCGGGACCGTGAGAGTTGCATGGTGTTATCTTCAAAAGATAGGCTGGCATGAGCCTGGGCACAGAGGTTTTTAGGCATTTTTTCCCTGTTTTTGGAGCAAGACCTGGAGTGCTGCGGCCAAGGCATCCAGAGCAGGCAGAGACATGCAAGAGATGGCTGATGGACCTGTCCCTCCTCACTCCTATTTTCAGCACAGTGAATGAAGCCCTTTCCTTGCTGGTCTGTCTCCCCAGCCCCCTGCATCTCCCTGGTTCTGGGGGTGAGCCGGAGCACTGTCCCCGGCGGCCATGGCCGTGGGCGTGGGGTGACGCACCCCTGGGAGCGGGACACGCTTTCGCAACCTCGATCTCTGCCAGAGAGGATTCCCAAGGGGAGGTGGAATGACTCAGCCCCAGCGGCTCCTGCGGCGGGGTGCACCAGCCCCAGCCCTGGGAGACTGGGGTCCTCTCTGCAGGTGACACTGGGGTGTCCCATCTGCCCTTTGCCATACAGCCAGGGACCTGATGCTGCTTAGTTTCTCTGGCAGGGATGATATGGTGGCCTCTTTCTCCCTGTGGTGTGCCCGTGTGCCTTCGCCCTTTCCTTGATACTTTTTCTAAAATTTATTTATTGCAGTGGTAGCCAATGCCCTGAATTGCAATGATCTAAGGGGCAAGGAAAACTTCAGTTCAGAAGCACTGATTACTTTTTGGCCAAGAGGTGTTAAACGCAAAGCTGTGGGTGGGATTTTTAGAGGATGAATGTCTTCTTCAAATTCAGAAAAATGCATTTGGGATTTTGCAGCTTGTTGCTAAAGGGAAAAAAGGAAAATATTCCTCTGTCTGAGCTGAGCCGAGCCTACAGGCACACAAGTCCGGGCAGGTCTGGTTGCAAACACCCTAACTCCAACTCAAGCTCACGGTGCCGGTGTGAAGCTGCTGGATGCAGCTAATTAGCAGAGCCTGATTCACCGGCCCCAAGCCCTGGAGCAAAGCGGTGGTAACTTTTTCCCGGCGCGGTGCCAGGACCTCGCCCACTCCCCACGCCGTTTCCTAAACTGATGTACAATTCACAAGGTGAAGGCGCATTTTTCAGTGGCACCGGCACATCCCAAATTACACCCTCTTTCTGGGTGACACCCGCGAAAGCAAACCTGAAGGTGCTTTAGTAGCAGCTCTGGCTGATGGGAAACATGGGAGCAGGGGAGGAGTTGCTCTGAGTACAGAAAAGGGACTCATCCAGGCTCTGGCCGCCACATCTCAATACTGCAGGTGCTGAGGGAGGTATCCTGGACATCGTGGGTGGTGGCAATCCCTGGTCTGTTGGTGCTGGCTGGATGGGGCTGGTTTGGAGGCAGAACTGGCAGGCAGCCTGCTTAAACATTTTTTGGCTGCTAACATGGGCTGCTGTGACCTTGGGGAGATGCTAAGTGGAGTTGCAAAAGGCTTAGGCTGGGTGGTAATTGTTCTTTTGGTGTCTCTCACACCGCAAACCCTGATCCCGGTGGCAGGTGAGGGTGGCTTACCAGCAGCTAGGTGTCACGGCTGGGTGTCATGATGGGCAGGAACCCTGAGTGTGGCTCCATCCCCATCAGGGCCTTGAGCATAGGGTGCTTTTATCCTAGTGGACCTTCTCTATCAGATCCTGCTCTCCCAGCCTTTCCCCTAGGTATTTAAAAAAAAAAAAAGGCCTTGTACAGCAAAATGCTTATGGTCTTTAAGTCTATGAGATGTGCTCATGTCTCCTCACTAGGGTTTACTCGTACACCACCGTGTCTCGCCAGGCTGCTGCCAAACTTGGCATCACCCATCCCTGCATCCCACACTCTCCGTGGCCCTGCCCAAATCCTTGCTGCCCCTGTTCCACCTGCCTGCTCCTGACCCGGCTCAGCATCGGACGTCCTTCCGCATACCCCGGCCCATCCTCCCCCACAGCTGGGGACACACCTGGTACCCATCTCGAGGAGGAGGGGACCAGCCTCACCCCTGCTGTCCCTGTCTGCTCCTCGGGGCAGGGATCTCATGGTGTTTGCCTCATCCGAGTTATTTTGCAGCAGGCTGAAATTGCCAGAGAGAGGCAACAACAACCCTGGCAGGCGCTGGCAGCAGGCAGCGTGACCAACGGCTGATGGGATGAGGTGGTAAGTGGCAATGATGGCATCCATTCATTGCCTCCCACGCCAGGATGTGATGGGGAGCACTGGGACCCGATTCACCTCGTCACCCGCCTTGAGCAATCCCTGCCACGGTCCCTGGGGCCACGCAAGCTCAGCTTGGAGTGGGGGTATCAGCTCACAGGTGGGATCTCCATGCAAAGATGTGCCTCCAGCCTCATCCGAGCATGCCATCCATCTCATTTTCTTTGCCAGCACTAGATGCTGTTTAATTATTTCCTTTAATTTCTAGCCAAAGCTGCCTCAAGAAGACTGTCATTTATGCAATTACATCTTCTCTGTGTGACAAAGCACCAAAGCAATTGGGCCTTCTGGAGGAGGGTGGGCTCGGAAAGATGAGGGTCAACACCCCATGGCAACGTAAGGATTGGCTTAAAATTGCAATGTGTTTCTTTGGAGTAGGAGCAACCACCCAGCTCCTCTTCAGTGAATCAATCCTGACCTCCCGGGGCGGGTGGTGTTGTGTGAATAGGCCCATGAAGGCTCTTAATTCCCTCCTATTTATTGTCACCTTTCTCTTAAGCACCAGCTTCACTTGCTGCCGCAGCCAGCATTTTCCAACGTGCCTGCCTGGGGTTAAGATCTTGAACCCACGTTTAAGCACCTTGGCAAACACAGTCTGCAGCTTTGCACACCCTCTTTCTGAGCTTCTGCATGGAAAACACCCTGTTTATAATTATTTGCAGCGTGGAACTTGGCGTCTCAGCCTCCGTGTTTGGGCACCTTTGAGTGTTTCCCAAGGAGCTCTGTGACTGGCGTGGCTTAGGGTTAGGTCAAAAATGTGAAGATGATTGCCCTGTGCTTGTGGTCGAGGGTCCTTGTAGGTTGTGGGTGGAGGGAGGTGTGGGGCCATCCCTGGGAGACACCGCAGCTGCGCCTGGGTCCTGCAGCCTCCAGCATCCAATCCCGCTGCAGTCAGGAGTCAATAAAGCTGAACTGCTTGGACACTGCCAATGCAGATGTCTGTTAGCAGCTAAATACCTGCCAATCTTCCCTCCCTGCAGTGCCACCATTTCATAAAAAATCTCTTTTTCTCTCATAAGGCTAAATTGCTTTTTTTTTTTAGCGGTGCAATCCTAAATTCACTAGTGGTCACGGCCCGAGCAGGAGCTGGCGGGGGGAGTGAGAAGAGGGGGAAAAACAGGGAGAGCACACCACCACACGCTGTAAGTGGGGGATTAAGGGCACACTCCTGGGCAAAGGTCTCCTGCGAACTCCTTGGGGCCAGCTGGCCACAGTCTCCAATAACTGGGGTCACGCGCTCCCCCCGAAACAAGGGCTGCTTGTTCGGCACCGCTGGCAGAGCTGGCCTCGGCAGAGGAGGCAGCTGGCCCGCCTGCAGCTGAGCAGAGTGGTGGCATTGCTCTTCCCACCATTGCCCGCTTCCCACCCTGCACTGGGATGGTATCATGAGGGTGTTCCAAGCACTGGTGGGTCAGTGCCAGGGGGGACCCTGACACTGGGCAGCTTCAGCTGGGACGGTGCGGGGTTGTTGATAAGGGATGACCAGATCTAGTGCAGGTCCTCAGAGCCCCCTTTGCACCCCCTCATTTCTTTTCCTGGAGTGGAAAAGTGTGAAACCCAGCAGGGCTCAAAGGGAGCTTGTCCCTGTGGGTGGCATGGTTGTGTGACTTCCTCCTTCCTTGCCCTGACCCCTGAAACCTGAGATAAGTATCAGAGAGGTACCCCGCAACTAGCCCCTGCGGCTAAACCCCCTTTGGGCTGTAGCAGCAGCAGGAGATCCCTGGGCACCAGCAACTCCTTGAAGGAAGGAGATTAAAATGCCTCTGAAAGCCAAGACCTGAGGAACATCCCAAGCATTAATGAACTTGTTACAGATGCCTCTAAGACAGAAACAAGAAGTTTGCCCTTGCAGCAGGGGGTGAAGCTGCAGCAGTCCTTGCCAGAGGGTGTTTTTGATGCTCCATCTTTGGAGCAGGGCAATAAAGGGCAGTTTTGATGCTACACCTTTGAGCCATGGCCTGAAGCAGCTGCACTTAGCTCCGTATGACACAACCCTGCAAACCCTGAGTTTCCTTCCTTTTTTCCCATTTTGGGCACATTTTGCCATGTCATCCCCCACCATGCTGACAGAGCTGGAGGAAGGCACGTGGCGCTTTCCCCTTGCCTCAGCTGTTTGCACCCTGCAAAGGCTCACATGGGCCTATCCCCACCACCCTTGACTCAGCTAATTCCCCCTCGGCCAAGGCATTGACCGAGCTCAGGCTGGCACTGTCCAGGCATTGGCAAAGGCGATGGCTCAGAGTGGTGGAGGATATCCGGGACCACCTCCATTGCCAACACTGCCATGTCCAGGTCCCCAGTGCCAGCTGCCACCAAAGCAGTTGGCTGTACATGGTGAGGGGGGCAGGAGATGGGTGCTTGGATCCCTACACCAAGCCCGGTGGTATCTGACCTGCATAAAAGTGGGACGAGCATCTGTACCTGCTCACTGGGCATGTTTTGAGCATCCTGTAATTAATGTTTGCTCAGAGATTGAGGGTGACGGATGCTTAGCTTCATTAGTGAATGATGAGTAGCTGATGTTGTTGATGTTGATACCTCGAGACATCTAATTTCAGCATCTGAACTGAGTGAAAAGGCCAAGGGACAGACTGCTGGTGCTAAAACCCTGTTGGGCATTGTATCTTTGGAGATGGCTTCCTCGCAAAGCCCTTCACATGAACATGGCTGCCCTGCTGTGCCTTGGGAGCCCCGAGTTTGGCCCTGCATGGTGGCCACGGTGGCAGGGACAGGACCCATGCCAGTGGCACAGTGGGGTCAGCAGCTCCCCTTGGCAGGGCAAGATTTGCAGAGCCCCCAAGCCCAGGGTAGCAGAAGGGCACAAGTTTGGGGATGCAAGAAGTTTGGCAGAGGACTAGTACAAAGTCAACTGAAGGTTTCTTGTGTATTGAACTCAGCTCAATGAGCACATATAAGACTGGATGAAAGAATCAAATACCTGTAAAAGAACATGGAATTATCCCAGCCCTCCCCCTGTGCCACTGAACATGGGCATGAGGGACAAGCGCTCACACGGGGATGCTCGTTTATTTCTTTATTGGGGGGAAAAAGGCATTGGTGAGAGCAACGCTTGTGATGCTTTTTTAAAAAAATTACTTTCTGATTACACTGAGATTAAACAAACTAAAACTAAGCCACTATCATCTTTATCTCCTCCCTTCCATAATCCCACTGCCACCAAGCAGGTACTGCCCTGAGCAGCCAGTTTGTATTATATTATAAGGTGGCTTTGGGGAGCTCCTAGGGTTTTCGGGGTGCCACATCCCCGGGCAGCACAGTGGCCTCTAGTGGCAACTCCTCGTAACCAGCCCTGGGGAAAGAAACCTGCAAATGAATCTTGGGGGGCTGCTTGCTCCCCAAGAAAATGAGGAGCAGAGACCAAACTGCTGGTGGAGAAGCATACCTGGGCAGCAGGTTACTTGGTGCCAGGCAGGGTCCTAAGCACTCCCATAGGCCCCACCTGCCCTAAACTGCTACACCTGGGACACCCACCCACCCCCTCCGCCCACAGCGCTGGAGACCCATTAAAGCTCAGGCCTGGGCACCTAGTTCTGTTCTGGTCCCTAGGGTGCTAGTCTGCAGTCCTGACCCCTGCATGGCTTGTGCTGTAGGCAGCCCATCTCCAGTGCCCTCTCCTGGTGGGACTTTGGAGCTATGTGGCAGCTCTGTCCTCTCGATGGACCTCAGACCTAGGTTGCAGCCTTGTCCTTGGCCTATCTCCTGCAGCTCCAGGAGTTGAGTGTCCTACACGTCTGGGTCTCCTAAGGGCACTCTGTGAGCAGCCTGCATGCCTAATGAAAGGTGACTTGTGCTATAATCTTTTCTATAAAGGGGAAGAGCTTGGGCTTTCTTTCTTCAACCTCGTCACCCATTTCTAAAAAGTTTTTAAGTTTTTTACAGCTTTGAAATCTTTCTCCCTCTGCTGAGTTTGGCTGGAGCTACCTGAAGGACTTGCTAACACATCAGTCTTCTCAGGAAACCAAGCTGAGTGTGTCTGGTGAGGCAGGGTCTTGAGGGCTTCCTTTGGGTAGAGGTCCTGGGAATAAATCTTGCAGATTTGTCTGAGTGCAGCCAAAGCTAGCACTTCTAGTGCTTGGTTTCATGCTTCCTTAGCTCATGTGTGAGGCAACAGCTTCATTTATTTCTCTGCAAAAGAGAAAAGTCCCCAGGTCCTCCTGGGTATGCAGGTGGTAGTCCTCAGAGTCACAGCAAAGGTATCCTTTCTTTCTGGAGTAGTTGCATTTCTTTTTTTTTTGCTTTGTCTTAAGACCTAAAGGACCTCATATCAGGAGCAGAAATGAACATCAAGTCTTGACAGGTTGTCTGTGCTCTCATACAATGCTCTTACCCCCTTTCCCTGAGGCTTGCTTGCTGCAGGTTAGGAAATCTTTCCCTCTTCACCAGAAGGTTTGTCTTCAACTGGCCCAGTCCTCTGTGCTGCTGGGAGGGAGGTCTGCTGGCCTGCAGCCCATCAGCAGCAGGAAGGGACCCAGGCAGAGGGTATGCCCATGTCTTGAGCCCCCTGGATGTTATGAAGGCCGTCGTCAAAGAAAATGTGGGGCTGGATCTGGGAGAGGATAGGGCCCTTGGGAGCACCGTCCATGAAGAAAGCCTCATCAATGGCCAGACCCCACTCCCGGAGCGTCTTGATGGCTCGGATGCCCATGTCCCGGCCACCGCGGGCAGTCACCAGGTAGGTGCGGATGGGTGATTTTTCCTGGCTGAACTTCTTGCGTATCTTCCCAAGGTGCATGGCAAAAGCCTTCAGGGGGCCCTGGAAGCACAGCAAGACACTTAGAAGTGAGTAGGAAATAAGGAGACATCTTCTCTGCCTGCACAAGCCACTAGTTCCTTTTCCAGGATTTCTCAGTGCTCTGCAGAGCATGGGAACACCTGTGTGGCGCAGGACTGGGCAGCACTGGGACTGGCGCTGTGCACTTGGGTGCTTGGGAGGAAGGTGAGCATTGTGGTGCTCATCCTAATCCCAAAGTGACCAGGAAGGTACATCCTGGTGAGCAGTGCCTCTGGGTCTGAGTCCTGCAGGGACTTGCACAGCAAGAGATCTCAGCCTACAAATCCACAACCCTGGATATTTGGGAGCTGATGCTCACTTAACAGGAGACATCGGGCCAGATCTGTCTCCAGTAGGATTCCAGATCAGGCCCACACCAAGGAGCGAGTGGTGGATGCAAAGGGATCCTGTAAGGATTTGTGCTTTTTTGGCTATTCATGGCAAAGCCCTAGTGGGAGAGATGCTCATGGTGCATGCAGAGTCTGTGGATGCCCATCAAGGTGGGGTGGCTTGCTCACCTCTCCCATGGGCACGGCCTCCATCGCCTGCTCATACTGCACTGCCCCCTCCAGCCCCTGCTCCCGGAAGACCTGGTCTGTCTCGTCAGAGAAGAGTACTGCGTCCCCATCGAATACCACGCGGAGTGGAGTGCTGGGGGCCTTGACCTCCTGCTGGAAGACAAGCGCTGACGAGACCCCTGTGAGAGAGAGCAAGGTGGGGCTCAGGCGGGACACCCTCTCCTGGGGGCAGCTCGTGCATGGCCAGCTCCTCCCTGCGCATCTGCTGTGGCCCCATCCCACACCACAAAAATGCTGGGGTCTCCAAACCAGGGGTCTTACTGGGGGTGTGTGTTAGCCCAGCCTTTCTAGGGCTGTGTTATCCCCCCATGGAGATGGACAAGACAGCACTGCTGATCAGACACTGATATCTGGAGAGACACTCAGTTTGCTAAGATGATGGGTGGTTATGTAGGCACGAGCAGCCCTCCTCCTGGTGTTTGCTAAGCCTGGCTTTAATGCCCAGATTTAGCACTCTGTGCTGTGAGTAATAGGGACTGGCACCTCCACTTGATTGGGGTAATTGGCTTAATTACAGGTCTCTTCTGATGGGCTGCTCCCTGCCTGCCCTCATCTGTGGACCGAAGCCCACTGATGAGAGACTTGTCAGAGCGATGATGCCCTTCAAGGAGGCTCAAGGAATGTGCTGTGTAGCAAAGGAAAGCCCAGGCTACAGATGGCTTGCTCCTGACCTTGAAGGACCTTGGCCAGCTGATGTGCTCATACCCAAGCAAATTAATATGGAGCCGATTAACCCCATTAGAGCTGTTGGGGAGACTGCATTCCCTCCGATCCAGGTCAAGCATCTGCTTACATCTATCACTGAGCACATGGTAACTCCGCATGTACCAGGAAAGCAAATTTCTATAGCATCCTCACAAAGCCCTGGGAACCAGCAATGCACTCTCATTGATCCAGGGAGCAGCAATGGGCAGCATCTTGGGTAGAAAGGTTTAAATGTCAGGCAGGGAATGACCAGCCCATGGCAGACCTATGGCCAGGTTTATGCATAAAACACTCATTGACTTGTGAAGGCTTCTGATAAATCCTGCTGTGTTTGCAGGCTACTTTTGAGGAGACTGAACTTTTCAGGACTATACTAGTAATCGATGTACCGTTCACTCCCTTGCCCCTGTGAAAGCACAGCTCTGACATTGCCTCTTAGTACTGAGCTGCTTGGGAAAAGTGCGGTGGGTTTGGGGATGTGGGATGGAGGGGAGAACACACCTCTCCGGAGGGCATTGCAGACGTCTGTCCTGTCAGCCGAGAGGAAGAGCTTGACCCTGTGGGACTTCAGGTACTGCGTGGAGTCCTCGTCGCTGACAAAGCAGAACTTTGAGATCTCCAGGCCTTTGGGTCAGGGAATGTGAGCAAAGTCTGTTATGATGCAACACCCTCCTCACAGCACCCCCCTTCCCTCCCTAGGGTCTCAGTGTGCCTTGCTGCAGAGCTGGGGACATTTCATTTCCCAGTGAAGTGGGGGAAGCTGCCCATGTTCTTGCTGCATCTTCTTGCCCTCTTGTTCCTACAAAACTGCAGAGTGCAGTTAAATATCCCCTTCATCCCTCCCTTAAATGAACCTAAATCCCAGATTTAGGTTGTGGCTTGTGTTTGTGGTGGTTTTTTTTGTTGTTTTTTTTTTTTTTTTTAAGAACTCTGTTTCTTTAGTAGCTGCCTCAGCTGTGCAAAATACTGCCAGACCCCTTAGTGCAAAGGATATGGCTGAAGGGAGCTGTGCTCTCCAGACAGCCTGTATGCTCTATGTGCTCCGGCACCCTGGGCAAACTGCATGGGGTGGCCAGGAATTGGGCTTGTTTCCAAAATAACCCCTTCCCCTTGTGTCCCCTGGCTCTGTATTTGCCAATGACGCTCCACTGTGGTGCCTTATCTGCTTTGCAGCCTCCCAAGGGGAAGCAGACACCTCCGGGGATGATGTCCCCCTTACCATAGTGCTTGGCACTGTTGATGATGCGCATTCCACTCTCTGGGCTGTTGTTGGAGAGCACCAGGATGTCGAAGAGGTCCTTCTCTGCTGGGTTGCTCTCCAGGATCTTCTTGTTCACATACTGCACTGCCTGCGAGAAATGAGACTCTTTTAGAGGGGCATGATTGTGATGGCTTTGCTGGGGCTCTTTTGCAGTTAAGGTTAGCGGTTTGCGCTGCATCTGTCAGCTATGGCAAGGCTAGCATGTTATGGAGAGCCAGACAGAACAATCATACTACAAGAGCCATAACCAGGAGTGCAGAGAGCAGGATACCCACCAGGGGGAAGGTGGACATGTGGGACTGGTGAGGAGCACAGGTCTTGATGCCTTGCAACGAGGCCAAGAGGCCAGGACAGGCATATCTGCACCCTGAAATGGGAGCGGAGACCTAAATCTGGGAAAGCTGAACTTTCACCCCATCCTGTATGTGTCTACATGTGCCCCTGGCCAGGTGCGGGGCTCACCTGGATGAAGGCAAAAGCCGTGCCCGGTGGCAGGGGCTTGTCCTGGTTGGCCTGCTGGTGCCTTGTGTACTCCTCCTTGCCCTTCTCCAGGTAGAGCTTGTGCTCCTCCTCCAGGTTGAAGATGGCTCTGGTGGTCACCGCAATGACCAGTGCCTCACTGGGGTCTTTCTGCAGGACAGGGAAGAAAGAAGGGTTAGGGGACAGCAAAGAAGGAGACAGGGGAGGTGGTGTGAGGGGCTCCACTGACCGGGGTGGTGAGATTGAGTGTTGGAGGCATGATCCGTGTGTCATGGTTCCTGATGCCAGGGGGCCTTTGGAGGAGAGGTACCAAGCCCAATCTTCATTTTCAGGCCACCAAGGATGGGGCAGGCAGTTATGAAACCCTAACCTGTCTGCTAAGTGCCATATGCTTCGAGGACAGCACATACCAGAGGGGATTGCTTCATACTTTTGGTGTTTGTGGGCACAGCACAGCCATGGTCGCCTGTTTGTGCTGAGCTGGGCACTGCTGTTTCTCTGCACGCACTGGTGGTTTTACCCTTCAGCTCCGGAGCCTAATAAAGTGTCTATATATGTACAGAATCTGCTACTTTCTCTCTGGCTGCTCCAAAATTTGTGTGAGCAAATGCACCCGTCCTGTCCATGCAACTGAAGTTTCAGTCCTGCAACCTCTTCCCATGTAGAAATCACATGGACCTCACTGTGACTAGGTGGCCAGCAGCCCCAGTACAGGCCACTTCTACTGAAACATAGGCACAAGCAATTCAGGCCACCGCAGCTCTGGGCTGTGGTGTGTCCTCTCCTGTGGTGGCATTTCAAAACTTGCTTTGGAAATACAGGATGCGTGTTTTGTAATGAACAACCTTTTACCTGTTTCACATCGGTGTTTATGATTGTGCCTTCAGGCTCAGCCATCTTCCACTTTCAGCCTCAAAGAGAAAATATAAAATTAAACTGATGCGTTATAATACAGCCAATCTAGAGAGGAGGAAGAGTGGAAAAGAAAGGGGTCATCCTACCCACCAAGTGGAGCAACCCAAATAAACCTGCTTCTGCTGACCATGGCTCTGCTCTGGGAAAGCCTGGTTTAATAGTTCCAATTAAATATGATGAAGTGGTGCTTCCCCCCCCCCCAAGAGTATTTTTCTCCAGGGGGAACTGCTGAAAGTGGTTGTGAAGCTCTTTCCAGCAAAGTAAGTCTGTCTTTACACATCTTAACTAGGGCTTGGGAGATTGATTTGAGCTAAATTATGGGTAGGCTTCTAATTCACATCCTTACTGCCTTTCTTGCTACTTTTTTTTTGTTTGAATGGTGAATTTGTATCTACAAGTAAGCAGTTTCACTGTGTGAGCAGCTCATTTGCGGTTGCAAAAGGTCTGAATAAGTAGAGATGTGTGGTGAGGGCTTGGGTGCAGGACAGGATCCTGCTGATGGGGCTGGTCTGCTCCTCCACAGCCCTGTGAAGCAGCCAGACCCTACACTAAAGGTCTCGGTGTAGGCTGTGCTAACCCAGGTCTGGCAGGTGAAAGTCTGGGGGGGTTACATGGTCTGTGGGTGCCTAGCAGCTGAATAAGAAATCACATTTATTTTTGTACACCCGGGTCCTGTGGTTTCTGTAACCACCACGTTGTACACTTCATTTCTATGCACTAGTCAGTGTTAGAAATGGACTTTTAGGATTCAGCTTGTGGGATGGGAACTGTTCCCATTCCCACCGAGGGGCATCCCATGGGGGTTGTTTCCACTCAGCAACTCCTACAAGTATGCTGCGGAGTTTCTCTGGAGAGCAGACGCAGCAATGAGGTCTCTGCACTGACAGGCAGCAGGGTTAAAACCTCATTTACCAGTTCATACCCTACCTGATTACTGGGTTGAGGGGCTGTGCAAGCATAGACCAAAGCCAGCATACAGAGTGAAGGGGAAGTCAGGGTCACCAGGGAGACCTTCCTTTTGCCTCAGTTTTCTTTAATTCACTTTTATTATTCAGGGGGTGTGCAAAGTGTTGTCTGGGCTGCTAGGAAATGCACTTGGTTGATGCCAGCCCCAAGAGCCTGAGCCTTGCCATGGGGGTTCAATGCTTTCGTATGTACTCCCCAGCAGCCCCCCAGCCAGGGGGTGCCTGGAAAGCCTGGAGATGCTGAGCATCCCTCTGCTTCTTCCACCCGTAATGCGTTCTGGGAAGGGGTCTCCTCCCACAGAGCAGGGCAGAGGGTGGCAACAACCAGCCTATGTCTGCTGAGCAGGGAGAAGCTGTCCTCTGACCAAATTTTAGGCGCTTTTCTAAAAGTGAAAATGAAATGAGAGGAGACAACGGAGCTGAGCAGCCCTTACCGGCGGGAGAACACCACCTTGAATTTCTACTCTGCCGTTCCAAGTGGTGCAAACCCAGCCTGACTTCTCCTTTCCATCTACCTGCCCCCAATAACTGCAGTTACATACAGATATGCATATATGCACACACACACACGTCTCTGCTGCCAGCAACCCCCATGCACACAACGCCGGACGCGCAGGAAAGCATTTCAGACAGATGCTGGCTGGTCCCCGCCGCTCATCCTACAGCTGCGTAGCGGGGAGCAGCGATTAACCCCACTGCCCACAGCCAGCATTTTGCTAGAGAGAAAAAACCCCAACTCACCACGAGTGCTGCCTCCGCTCCCCGGCGCAGCCTGTCCAGCGGCAGCATCCAAACCTTGCCCCAGATGCTGCTGTTTATATTTCCCCCCTCCCCGTGCTGGCAGGAAGCAGGCAGGAGCCAGACTGGGGTTCAGCTCCGCTCCCCGGCGTGCTGGGATTTGTAGGCAGCCCGGCAGGTTGGCGTGGTGCCCGGGCCAGGCTGCATTTCCCAGCCGGCACTGCACAGGCGGTCACGGCCGCCCGGGCCTGGCCTCGGCCGTGCTCCCGGGGAAGGGGCTCAGCCCCGGTCCTGCTTTTTGGGCTCCCTCAGAGCCTGGGCTCGGTTGCCGCTCGCTGCCCACAAGTGCTGTCTATTTCTGTAGCTGGGGTATTTATAGCGTGCACCCAGACCTCTCGTTTCCCGGCCCTGGAATACATAATGGTTGTGGTTTTGACTGAAAATACAGGGTTACCGGTTCAAGAGCGGCTTGCAGAGTATGCAGGAGGCTGAGCCAGGGTGCAGTGGGGTCTTGCCACATTTACAATTTTACTTTTAATATTTTCAGGTCCCTTTTCCCTTCTTTTCTGGGAGCTGCCTGTCATGCACTGCCGGGGTGATTTTTGGGCTGGGACCTTCCTCCCCTGGACAGGCTGTGCAGCACCCAGTCCTGTAAGGGTCATGCTGCCAGAGTATTTCAACACCCCCTTTCTGCCCAAGAGTGACATTTGGAAAGGCGGGGGGATGGGGATGTGTGGGGCTGATATAGAGGAATGGCTGCCATCCTGCAGCTTTTCCCTTGCCCCACTGCTGGCAAGATGGCCCAGAGCAGCACCCTTCCCAGCCTGGCTCCTGCCAAGGGAGACCAAGCTCACCTGCACTAAGGCAAGCAGTCGTCTCCCTGTGTGTCACCAGGTTATCACTGGCATCACCAAATCTCCTCCCAAAGTGTGTGCCGCAACGGGGTCCTGCGCAGCTTGGCTTCACCGAGATGCTTGTCTCTAGGAAACAGCCTGTCGGAAAGGCTACTGATATGCTCACCTTTTAGCATGCATATGCAAACCCTCTTTCCCTGATTGATTTTACTGGGCATGTTCCCTTTTCCCCCTGTCCCCCTTGCATTTCTCCTGTGCAGTCCTCCAGGACTACCAGTTTAGAGCAAAAACATTTTTGGTATCTGTGTTTCCCTCCCAGAGGTTTGCTGCAGCATCATTCCCACAGCATCTCCTTTTCCTGGAGATGGATGCTTCTCTGAGCAGCAGGAGTGCAGGGCGCTTGTGAGTGGGGTCAGGTTTTAGGTGGCCAAGAGGCAGACTGTCCAGCTTTCCTGTGGCCAGGTGCCTGGTGTGGCCTTGGTGGCCATGTGAAAATCTGGCAGGACCGGTGAGCCAGGCAGAGCTGGGACAGGTCTGGTTTCTGGGGCCTCTTCCCCCATGTTCATGTCAGCCATCGCTCACCGGCAGTATGGCTCCCTGCTTCCAGCCCCAAATTTGTGCGGTGACAAGGCAGGTTTTGGGCTGATTTTGCTGAATTGGCAGCAAGGGAAGAAGTGTGTAAGCATAAATTTAATGTGATGGAGATGCTGGTGAAATTGCTCCTGGCTGTGTGCCTGGTGCTGCTCCTGTACGTGCTGGGGGATTGAGCCACACAAGCGGTATCCCCTCATTCTGTCTGTCCTCCCTGCCACGTTGGAGCAGAGCATCTCTGTTCCTCCTCACTGCCACACGCATTTCCTGGGCCCTCGCATGGTGCATTAAACTACCGAGTGCCAGTGTGGGCCAATGAGCTGGGCTCCCCAAGTGCAGGGCTCACCAGGGATGGATGCAGCCACGCACCCATCTCCTTGCAAGCACCCATCCCCTTGCGCTAAGTGCCTGCAGCTGCATGGTCCAGCCCAGCATCCCTGCAGGGATAACTTGAAGAAGCGCATTTGCCAGGGCACAGAGCTGGGCAGCGATGCCTGCCAGTTTCTCACAGGCAGGAGGGATGGTTTTGCTTCCTGGTCCAGCAGGGAGTTCCCCACTGGTTTTTCGCCTGCGTGAGCACCGCTTGGGTCAGCAGCAAGGTGGGGCCGACAGAGCTGCTGGGGCCGCCCGGTTCCTGGGCTGGCAAAGCCGACTTTCCTGTTTTGGTCGTGCTGTGCAGCCATCATCCCTGCTGCACTCCCGGCTCTGCACCCGGCGGAGTCCCATCTCATCTCACAGCATGCCCCTGCCACGCACGGTGGCTGGTCTTGGAGCTCTCACAGAGGGAAAGGGAGACTAAAACTAGGAAGGAGACGCATCGGTAAGTCTGGTTTCGGGACCCCAGTCAGCAAAGGGTGGGAGTGAGCAGCAGGGCTCTCCCAGCCCCTTTTCAATGAGCAGGATTGCTTGATGCTCCCTGCAGAGCCCACCAAAGCTGTGCTGTCTCTCCCAGACCAGACAGAGGGCAGCAGGGCTGTCCCCTTCGCCCCCAGAACAGTGGCTCAGGATGCCCTGCAGGGCTGGGATGAGCTTTTTCTTAAACCAGGGCCAATGTCAGACTAATGTGACACAGTCCATGGGGTAAGGCAGGGAAAAACTGCTGAGACACCTAATTCTGTGCTTGCCTGCCTGCACTGTCGTGTCTACCCACCACCACAGCCTGAAGTCACAGCCCAGTGCCTCCTAAGCATCGCAAGCATGTCACCAGCCACCAATTTCCGCATGTGGGAACAGGAGAGACCGATCATTAAAGCTGCTGGTGGCAAGGCTGTAAGCGGAGCTCAGGTATCCAATGGCACAGATGTCCCAGGTAGCCCTGGGCAAGTCACTTAACCTGCACCTCATTACCCCAGTGATGATGGTGCAGGAATGATAGCAATTCCCACATCCTTCCAGCCCTATGCCTGCAGGCAGCAAAGCCCACTGTTGGAAAAATTAAAGGCTCTTGCTGGCTTCATGGACTCAGCAGAGGGAAGCGCAGCAGTGGTTTCTCCCCCAGAGGATCCCCGCGCAAGGAGACATGGGCCTGTGGGGTGGGCAGAACGTAGGCAGAGCTCAGGCAGAGCGAGGCAGTGTTGGCAGCTTGAGCAGGGACCCACTGGGACGCGAGGCGGGTGGCTGGGGCAGCCAAGGCAAGCAGGCACATACCTGCCAGCTGCGGTCACGGCACTGAGGCCAGGTGCCACCAGTGCTGTGATGGCTGCAGACCTACTCACCCTGCAGCCCGGCTCCTGGCACACCTCTCCCGCTGCCGCTTCTCACCCGAAGGGAGGCAAGGAGGAAGTTTTGGTTATGAGGAAGCATTCATGCTAGAATAAGAGCCTTGCTATGGGGAGAACAGTAGTGAAAAACCGTTCTGCTTTAAATTTGAAGCTGTCCCTTAAGCCGCGTCAGCATTGCCATGTGCACAGGTTGGGCTTACGCAAAGTTTCCTAGCCAGTGTGATCTCAGCCTGGTGGCACCAGCCCTGCTGCAAGCCCAGAAGCAAACCCTCCTCAGCCCCACGAGATGGGGGAAAATAGCCAGAAAAGGGTGTTAGCTAATGGTGGAGCTTGCCTGGGGCTGAGCAGACCCTTCAGCTCATGCTGCCTGGCCAGGGAGGAGCCAACACAAAACAGTTTTTGGGTATTTTCCCCCTACAGCCAGGTGATTCCTCTTCTCAAAAAAAAGGAAAACTCCCTAATGCATCCCCCAATCCCTCCCCTTTTCAAAGGCAGGTTTGCAAGGATATACAAGAGAAGGCTGTAGGCAAGGGGCTGGCTGGCACAGAGCCCTTCCTGCCCGCAGCTCCCTCCAGCTCCATTTCACACCTCATTGCCAAAGTGGCCAAGCCCTAAACGCTTACGATGGGCTCTGTGGTTTAATTGTGTTTGCTCTCATTAGAGCCCTGGGCCACTGGCGGCACACATATTATTGGAAAGGAAATCCCCACCCTGTTAATTTTGCTTGCCTCCCCAGGTCACCCCAGCTTAGCCATGGTGGTGGCAGCCAGGAAAGGCAGGGTGACGGCCTCCCTGCTTGCCAGCAGCCCCATGGCCATCGCCACCACAGCTCAGCCGGGCTTCCTGGGCAGCTGGCTTAGCCGGATCCCACGTGAGTATGGCAGTGCTTGCCCTGCTCTCTCAGGCAGCATTATCCCGGGGGTCGCTCCTGGAATCTGAGGCTGTGTATCCACTTCTCCCTCCCTCCAAATCCCTTTTTTCATTGGGGTCCATCAGGGTGGGGTTGCTGCAAAGGGGTACTGTGCCGCACCAGGAGTGTAGGGCATCCTTGCTGTCTATTTGGGAAATGCTCTCCAACCACAGCCTCCCTGCATGGGGTCTGTCCAGGATTATAAGGACAATTTTTAAAATACAACTTGATGTTGAAGCACCAGGGAAGGGTTTAAATGCACTATCTATGTTTTTGCTTGGTTTTAACTCTTCTGTCCATCTCCATTGACTGAACATCTCACCAGTACCCAAATGGGCACTCATCGCTGTGGCTGTGGCAGCAGCCGTTCTCCTCCTCCTCTTCCTCATCTGCATCATCAGGTGCTGCTGTTGCAAGAAGAAGCCCAAGAAGAAGGAGAGAGTCAACTTGCACGCTGTCAGCAGCTCCACCATGGCCAGCCTCGTGCGTCCTGCTTTCCCCTCTCCCCCACTTCCCTCCTTCCTGAGAGGTTTGCTGCCACCCTGACTGGTCCTGGGGGTGGCTGGGGATGTGGCTGAGCATGTCCTGAGGGTAGTGCTTCTCTCTGCTGCAGGTCCAGCCTGAGATGGAGGACCTGGAGCGGGGTGTGGAGCAGACGGGGCGAGGAAAGCTGCAGTACTCCCTGGAGTACAACTTCCGTGCTCAGGAGGTAGGGATGCTTCTGGCGGTGGCACAGCAGGGAAAAGGCTTTGCTCTTGTGTGGTCCCTTTTTGCTGCCCACTGAGGTGGACCATACCCTCTTGCGCCTCTCCCCCTGCCTGTAGCCACCCAGCTCTTACACCCACATAGTGCGGCGGCATACTCCCTGCTGCACTAGCTGGCTTCCCACCTAGCCCCCAGTCATCTGGCCTCCACCACCTGGTGACCTTGTGCATCAATCCTTTTAAGCTGAAAGTTGGTGTGAAGCAGGCAGCTGAGCTGAAGGCCATGGACAGCGGAGGCACATCCGATCCATACGTGATCATCTACCTAACGTCCGATATGAAGAAGAAGTATGAGACCAAGGTTTACCGCAAGACCCTGAACCCCATCTTCAATGAGAGCTTCACTTTCCTGGTAAGAAACTATAGTTGATGATGTTTTTTTGGTCACATCATGAGTGTTACACGAGCATTTACCCCTGGGCAAAAAACTCTCCAGGCAGGGAGATGCCTTTGCAATCAGGATGGGGAAGCCTCAGAGAGAAAGACCTGTTATTGCATCCACCACCCCATCCTGTGGGGCAGGGCTGCCACCGAGGAGTGAGTCCAGGCTTTCGGGTCTTCCCCTGCAGGTACCCCAGGCGGAGGTGCCTGAATCCACACTGGTGATGCAGATCTATGACTTCAACCGCTTTGCCAAGCATGACATCATCGGTGAGGTCCGGCTGCCCCTGGCCAGTGTCAGCCTGCAGCATGTCATCGAGCAGTGGAGCGACCTGGCAGCAGCCAGTAAAGTGGAGGTTGGTCCTGGTGGGTGGGAAACTGCTGGGAGGGATGCACTGTCACTTTGCTTGCCACCACTCCAAGAAGCAGGCTTGTAGGGGCAAGCATGAGTGTGGGAGAGACGCAGGAAACCTGGGGCCAGCCTGGTGGTCCAGCCCCAGGTGAGCTGGCTCCTCTGCCTGGTGCTCACCGCTGGTGTCCCTCCATCAGGAAGAGCAACTGGGAGAGATCTGCTTCTCGCTGCGCTATGTCCCCAGCACCGGCAAGCTGACGGTGCTCATCCTGGAAGCCAAGAAGCTGAAGCAGATGGACTCTGATGGGCTCTCAGGTAAGCAGGGGCTGCTCATGCTCAGATCTCCCTACTCCTGCCCAACAAGTGGGATACCGTGCTCTGCTTGGGAATGGCCCAGGGAAGCTGTTTTGTGGCTGAGCTCCACAGTCAAAAATTGTCACTTGTGCCAGCCATGTCCTCTCTCTCCTCAGATCCTTTTGTTAAGGTGCATCTCATCCTGAACAGGAAGAAATGGAAGAAGAAGAAGACAAGTGTGAAGAAAAACACCTTAAGCCCTTACTTCAACGAGGTTTTTGTTTTTGAGGTGCCTTTCAATCAGATCCAGGTGGGTTTCCCTGCAGCGCCCAGGGCTGAGTGGGTCCCCTGCTGTGGCAAGCCCCCTCCCACTGACCCTCTTTCTTGTGTCACTTCCCCCCCAGAACGTGGACGTGGTCATCTCCGTCTGGGATCACGACAAAGTGACCAAGAACGAGCCCATCGGCAAACTCTTCCTTGGCTGCCGGGCAACGGGCAACCAGCTGCGGCACTGGTCCGACATGCTGTCCAACCCACGCCGACCCCTCGCCCAGTGGCACAGCCTGCAACCCCCAGATGTGGTTGACAAAGCCCTGGGGCTGAAGTCCCACCTCAAGCTGCCCCTGCCCCCCAGATAGTGAAGGTCTCCTCCTCCACCCCGGAGGGCAGGACAGAGGGCTTGCAGAGGGGTGAGGGGCTCCTGCTCAGCAGCATCTGGACATGTTGGTCCCAGCTCAGTGTCAGCAAAGACACTCTTTTTGGCTCCTGGTGCAGTTCATGCCCTGTATAATGCCTGGAGTGGAGCAGCTCAGCACCCCAAGGCAAGGCTGGATGTGGAGCAGAGGATGCTAGAGCAGACAGCATGGTCACAGGAGCTAGCTCATCCCAACCACTCATGGGCTGGGGGAACAAATACAGAGAGCTTCAAGCTCATGCAAAACCACTGAGTCCATTGGTATTTTTAAAGCAGAGGACTAATGTGTGGGCAGCCTGGGGTGGGCAGTTTCTTTGGTTGTGAATAACTCAGCAAGAGGGCAAGGTCTTGGGAAGGCTTTACAGGTCCTGGGAAGGCTTCTAAACAAGACCAAGATCTTAAAGCACCCTGAGAGGAGAGAAGGAGGACAGGCTGGTGAGGAAGGTGTTGGAGATGCAAGACTAGCTCTTTAGCTAGTGTGGTTCTACTGTGCTGGCGCAGCAAGGTTTGTACCCTCGGCACCTGGAGGGGCTGCCAGGGCGGAGGGACTGAGGCTCTTGCTTTCATGCCATGATCAGATCACACTACCCTGATGAAGGCTGGGTTGCAGCCCTCATGTCACTTCTGGGAAGGTTTCACTTAATCTGGGAGGTTTTTGTGGCCACATGTCCTGCCCTGCCCTGCTTCATGGGGCTTTGGGGTGGGGGCTACATAAGTAAAGATCCCTCCTAGAAGGATGAGGACATTAGAGAAGTGCTACTGTCCCTACCCATCCTTAAATACACTGCAGTTTGTGGTAGCTCAGGAGCAGCTCCTCTGAGCCATCTGCAGGAGGAAGCTTGCTGCATTTGGCTGGAGGAGGGAATTGCCTTTGCTCCGAAATACTTCTGCTGCAAAGCAGCCATCGTACACAGAAGATCTGGGCTCATGTCATTGTATTTCGGCCCATAAGAGAATAGGAAAGTATAATAATAATAATAGCTATTGCCTGGGCTCTGGAAGGCAGAGAGCCTGGCGCACGAATGAAGAGTCATTAATATTGAAAAGCAGTTAATCTGCAATTACCCAGAGCTCCACAGTGCGACCATCCGAGAGCTAAACAAACATGGTGGAGCTGAGGAAGATTATGAAAACTCTCAGTAGAGATTAATGACCTAAGCTTAACCATAAAAAGCTGCTGCGTCTGCTTCTTGATAAATATTTCTCCAGGCTTTGCCATGGCCATGAGGAGGAAGGAATGACAGGGTGGTTTTAAGATGGCTGTAAGAAGTGGAACATGGTTTCTGCTGGGGAAACAGCATTTGCTGGTGGCTGTTAATGAGATGGAGGAGGAAATCAGTTACCTGAGAAAAACTTGTGAAGGGATGCTTTAAAGCCTCATCCTTCAGTGTCAACCTCAAATCAGGGAGGAACGGGCTGTGCAGAAGAGAACATCTCTGAATGGGGCTTGGGGTCCCAAATCCATTGCCAGGTTGGTTTTTGGTGATGCTGTGTGGTGATTTCGGGCCATGCAGGACCCAGAAGGGTTTTGGAGGTGCTGGGAACAGGCATTATGTGTGTGCTTTTTCCAGCCCCCTTTTTTGAAGCTGTGGCCTTGAGGTTCACTGCACAATTTATGGGGCCAGGCATAAAAGCACATGCATATTAGTTGCAAAATGGACACAGCTGAAGAAAGTGCAGGGACATCCCTTCCTTGACTCCTTGAGAAAGACTACCCCCAATACCAGTGCCCACCACTCCTCTTTCCATCTTTGGCCTTGCTCAAAGCCCAAATCACTGGTGCAGTCCCAGGTGAGCAGAGATGGCGAGGGAAGCCTGTGGCACTTTGCTGGGTGAACCTAGGGACCCTGGGAGCCAGCTCCCAGCTGGGCCAGCCCCAGGAAGCCTGGACTGGTTCTTGGTGCTGTGAAACTCAGCAAACTGACTTGTTTGCACAAGAGGGAGAGGCGAACAGGTGGGGATGATCTCCACCCAGCTCTAGGTTTTAATGCACCGCCAAGGCTGCTTTCTTCTTCCATCATTGTTTTTCCTTCTCATTGTGCCTTGTGTTCTTACAACAAGGCTGTGAGCGCTCTCCTCCTCCAGCAAGATCTTTTTTGTATCCGCTGGCAGCTGTTTAAAGCAGGGCTGGCAGAGCTGAGCTTCATTTCATGGCTTATTTCACCCAAAGTGAATGCAGCCCTCTCGGGGGCCTGTTCACTGGAAAGAGGATGGTCCCATCTCACATGTAAGCATCTCCTTTTCACCTTGGCCTTGGCAAAGCCAGTTGTCCCACATCTGCCAATGCCAGATGTCTGAGCATCTTCTGCCCAGCCGATGCTCCTCATGCACTTGGAGCACCTGGAGCAGGAGGATTCCCCAGTGGAAGATGCAACAAGAAGAGAAGTTAAAGGAGGGGGGACACCAGCTCCTCCTCAGCTTGTGTCTGTGCTGGATTCCCCTGTCTGCATCTAGAGGGCAGGGCAGGTACGTGCTCCAAGCTGGGTCTCTGTGTCATCTGGTCTGTAGCCCTGATAAGATTCTCACCAGCCAAGATTCCTTCTTCTGGAGATGGAGTGTGTGTGTGTGTGAGGGAGAGAAAGCTGTGATGCTTTGGTGCAAGCCTGTTTCCATTGCCACAAAGCCCGTTGGTACCCGGGCAGCCATGCTGGAGGTGTTCACGTGGTTTTTTCCAGGAGGCAGGAGGCAGCCTGATCCTGCACCACAGGGGCAAAGAGGTTTTTGCTGGTGGGTTAAGGGGAGCAAAATCATGTATCCAAATCCAGTCTGTATGATGTGAAGTGTCTGGTTGGCGGGTGGGGAGTTTGTTTCTCTGCTTCGTTCAAGGGACAGTCCCTCTGCATTTAATGAGCAGCTTTGCAGGATGGTGGTAAGGCAAAAAGCAGGGCTTGGGCCAGGCAGAGGTTTGTTAAAGGAGACAAGAAGGACTGAAAATCAAGGTGTTTGCTATTAAGATTTATAATCTCAATTATTTACATACATAATTCTGGCCTCCAGAGGTCCCTCCCAAAGCAAATTATTCCGTCATTCAGTGATTTTTATGATATTTGTTCCTGCACTTCAGGAAATCAAACAGAAGAGCCACACCGGGAGAAGGCTGAGCCTTATATGAGCTTATTGGCAGTCATCTGCCATGAGACAAAAATGATTATGGGCTGTCATCGTTCAGCTTGGGTATGTGCTGGCTGTCCTCCAGCCGCAGATTTTTTGGCTAGTCTCACAGTTTTTGAGAGCTGGAGAATATCTAAGCTTTTCTCACAAGGAGCAAGTGTTCCCATTTTATAAATATTCGATAACTAGCATCAGTCTGTCTCACAATTTTATGGATAAATGTGTAATTTGGCACGTACAGACTTTTCGAAAGCCTTGGCTCCTGGATTTGCAGGGTCTTATGCAGGTTTGCAGCTTTTACTTTTAAACCACATTTTTATCCTTTGTGGTTGTGGCGGGGGAGGGACAGGGGGAAATACATGAGGATGCCTCCACGCAAAGCAAGAGCACAGTTGGCTTTTGTTAGAGGCTCTCGCAAAGGAGCCGGGGTCCTGGCAGCCCCCTGGCCATCCCGAGCCTGGGGTTTCCTGTGGGACTCTGGCGGAGGGTGACAGCGGAAGGAGGCCCTGCGCAAGGGTCACCCGAGGTTTTCAAGGCGGGTGGGAGGAAAGCCGGTACCCCCCGGACAGAGCAGAGGAGGGGAGGGGAGGCGAGGCATCGTGGGGTGCCCCTGCCCGGAGCCCCACCATGAGCCCCCTTCAGTCTGGGGAAGGAGGGGATGTGCACGGCCACGCTTCCTACTGAAACTACGTCTCCCAGGCTGCCCCTCCACAGGGAGGGCTGCTTGGGGGAGACAGGGAGCAGCCGCCAGCCCCCGGCCCCTGCCGACCCTGGCATCCTGCCCTCGCCTACGGTAAAGCACCGGGGCGGGGGCGGGACGGGGTACGGGAAACTTTGCGGAAGGGTCCTGCGCGATGCGGAGTGGGAGGGACGGCTGCGGCCGGCCAAGTGGCCTCTGGGAAACTCCGGTGGGAAAGGGGGGTGCCGGGAAGGGGTGCCGGGAGAGGCCCCCCCACCCCCCCCCCAACCGGGCGCCGGTGGGAAAGGGGTGGAGGGAAGAGGTCGTGCCTGGGCTCTGGGGTCTCCGGGGGAGGTGCACGGCAGGGAGGGGAGGAAAGGGGAAGGGACGAGAGGGGGGCTTTGTGCTGAAGCCTGGAGCGTGGTGGGGGGGAACGGAACGGAACGGAACGGAAGGAGAGAGGCAGGGGGGCTGCGGAATGGTACGTTCTTGCCAGTCGGGGCGATTGCGTCCTCCTCTGCCCTGGCCGAGTCTGCTGTGGATGTGACTTTCAGTTTCTCAGGGAGAGGCAAGGAGCCCTGCCCTTACCCTACTCCTTGTCCACTTTTTCCTACCCTTTCCCCTCGCTTTCCTGCTCCCTTTTTCCTGCCCCCACCCTTTTTTCTCTGCTCCCTTTTCTCTGCTCCCTTGCCTCTACCCCGACTGCTGCTGGGGCTCTTGCATCTGGGATTGTTCCTGCCCCAAACTGGACTTGTTTTGCTTCTGGATCAGGCTGATGACACAGAGGTGTTTTTAGGACCACTTTACATCCTGGTGCACCTTTCACTGTTGTGGACAGGAAGGGAGGAGGATTTCCCTCGTGGGGTGGCAGCTTCCTGCCCCAAACAGTCCCATCTGAGGAGTAGGACTGATAATGGATGTGTGGAGATGCTCCCCAATGGCTACTTCCATTTGAACTTTGTGGACAGACCTAAAAAACTTAAACCTCCCATTTCTCCATATTTCAGGTCTTGGCAGGATGGAGCCTGGGGAGAAGCAGCACAAGGATTTCAGAATTGTCAAGCTGCCGGGCAAAAGGTGTCCCCCAAAGAAGATTGGCATTACAGGTGAGTGGATGCACATCTGTGATGACTTGTTGCATGTCAACAAGATGAGGGTTTCTCAACCAGCCTTGCTAACTTCATACAAACGTGATGAAACCCCTACAGGCCCTTACTGCAGTTCAGTTTGAGCAGAAACAAGCACAAAGTCAATTAGGAATAGCAGTTCAGCTGAGCTGAAATGAGGTCTTGACCTGCAAACACCCCAACCCATATCTTATTTTAAGTCCTTTGAGTAGTGTCGGGGAAGATGGTAGTTTTGCAAACAAGTGTTTCATCACCCTGCTCATAAACATGGACATTTCAGATGTCCCCATCTAAGTCAGTTATCTGGGGGCAACAAACCCTCTGTGAGAAACAGGCACTTTGAGTAGTGAATCATTCACTGTTCATTTAGGATTAGAAGAATTGCACCCTTGGAAGAGTCAGTTCTCCTCATTGCCTGTGAAGGAGGTGGCTGGCTCAGGTGGAGGCTTCTGCTCAGTTGGCATCTGGGTTTGCCCTGGATGGAGAGCATCTTCCTCTTAACTTACATAAAAGTCAGAGCAGTTTTGACGTAGGAGCCTGAATTTTGGCATGAAGGGTGTCACATAAGGCAACCGAATTAAAACACTTGGCCCTTGGTATTATAAAAAGTTGGTGGGGAACTTTACTCTGCATGTGACAAAGGACACATTCACATCTGCAAAGGCCAGAAACAAAATCCTCTGAAGGTCTCTCTGCTTTGGGTGCACTCATCCCACACCACCCCTGATGACTGGGTATGTGCTAAACTCAGGTCTGGCTCCATAGAGGAAAACTCCTGTCTTAGATACACCCTGAAGTAAGCAGCATGGGGGGTGATGTTGAAAGACGCTTGATGGGGTTGGGTGTTGAGTTTTTCTGGCTCAGTCCTCTCCTAGTCTGAGCTCATCCACTCCCTTCCCAGGCCTAATTGTGAAGCACCTCCAGAAGACCTTCCAGAGGCCCATTGCTTTGCAGCTGTCTTCTCCCATGGCTCTCTCTCAGTGCTGTGCAGGTAAGTGAGGCTGCTGAGGGTCTTTGCAACTCCTGGCTTTTTTATGAAATGTGGTGTCTGGGGTCATACATCACTTGCAAAAAGCCAGTGAGCTTGAAATACATAATTTCTGGAGAATCATTCCCTACATGGCCACCGGTTTGTAGGGCAGTCACTGACCTTGGGGAGAGAAGAGCTTTGTGCTTTATTGCTCTTTTTTTGTGTGTGTGTGCTCTATGGCCACTTTTAAAATTTTATTTATTAACATAGTGTTCTTGCTGCTGCTTTGTTTTGGCACAGAGAGCCTGAAAGACCTTTTGATAGTGAAGACATGTTGCAGCTATACTCATTTGAGCACACAGTGGTCTCAGACTGTTCTCCAGACACATTCTGGGTCATGTCCTGGTCTTTAGCAGGGTTTGAGGACGTGCAGACACATGGATGATTGTGATCAGGTGTCAGGTCACTGTTGTAATACTATCCAGGGGCAGGCTTGGAGGAAATGCCAGAGGGATCACCTCAGCTGCTGGAGGCCTGAGCACATACCTCTCTTGGGCAGAGGTGTTGGCTGTTGGCTTTCAAGAGGGTCTGCCAGCTCAGCCTAGGGCCATGGAGAAAGGGACAGGTTGTGACAGCATCTGAGGCACCTTCTGGTCCAAGTGGCCAGGGTGGAAGTGGGAAAAGCTCCTGTGAGGAGTGAGACTTGCGCCTGGAGCTTAGCTGGGAACCAAGTGATGCTAACCCTGGCTAACACAGCCTCTCTGTTGCTGGAGACTGACGCTTCATCCAGAGGGGTTTTCTGTTATTTGCCCTCTCTCTGCAGCTGCTCTTCACCCCTTTGTTTTTTCAGTTCGAAATACTTCCTGGCTCCAGCTTGCAGTGAGTTGCAAACCCCTCCAGCAGCCCACACTGAAGAGCGTCCCTCTGGAGTGGAAGGGATCATTAAAATGCCTTGTTTCTCTTCAAGGCCAGTGTTCATATTGAAAGCACCTGTGTGTGAGTACATATGGAGTTGTTCTCTTTCTACAGGCTCTTGTCCAAACTTGGTGATGAGTAAAAGTGAAGTGCATGAAGAGAAGGGTGGGGATG
Source organism: Limosa lapponica baueri (assembly GCA_002844005.1). Lineage (NCBI taxonomy): Eukaryota > Metazoa > Chordata > Aves > Charadriiformes > Scolopacidae > Limosa > Limosa lapponica. The sequence continues at coordinate 3,107,392 of KZ505641.1, read as the reverse complement.
TGGTGTCCGTAGCCATGCAGCCCGGCAGGACACACCAGTCACTCTGCTTAGCGCCATCAGCAGGAGAGGACCACTGCTCCAGTGAATCAGCACCCCAGGACTGGCAGAGCGGTCTGCAGGTCCAGGTGAGCCTTTGCGTCATGTTTGTGCCTGACCCAGGGGAACAGGATGGCTGGGTATTTGGGCTAGTGATGTGCAAGGTCTTGAGAGCCTCTAGTGTCTTCAAGTGCTGCCGTGGGCAAAGCCAGCTGCCAGCTCGTGCCTCCTTGCTCATGCAGCTGGAGAGCCAAGTTTCTGCAGTCTCACCAGTCCTTTCTTTCTTTTTGCAGATAGAAGAAGCAGAGAGTAGAGGGGCAGCCCACAGCCTGGGATTCCTGGCACAGGCATCCCATTCTTGTGCCCTCAGATCTAGTCCCACTCCTGCTCCTCCTCTGCCTTGTCCAGCAGACTCCCCTTCCAAGGCCAAACTCTCAAGCTGCTTCTCTATCTTCTCACCATTGTTGCAGAGCTCCAAGCCTGATTCCAGCCCCCTGCCTTGTGCCAACTCCAAGAAGTCCCTCAGGGGGAGCTGGAAGAAGAACCTGCATCCTGAGGAGCCCACCAGTCCGAAACCAGGAGAGCCTGCATGTTCCCCCTTCACAGGACCCATCATCACTCGGATAACTGATGGCATCTACCTGGGTAACCTCAACGCTGCCTACAGTGGGAGGGCACTGTGCACCAACAGCATTGACAGCATCATTGACATGAGCAGCCTGCCCAGTGACTGCAGCCTGAGCATCATACCCTGCACGTGCCGACGGGGAGAGTTCAGGCACAGCTGGTCACGCCTCAAGGTCGACATCCAGCCTCCGCTTCATGGGGATCATCAAAAAAAGGGGCAACCCTGCTTCCGGGACATCAATGAGTGCATTGAAGCCTCGCTGGAGAAAGGGAAGCGTGTCCTCATCCACTGCAGGGATGGTTACTCTCTAGGTCCTACTTGCGTCATTCAGTACCTCATGGTCAAGCATAGCATGAGGCTGCTGGCAGCCTACGAGTTCGTGAGGGCACGGTACCCCCTGAACATCCAGGAGTGTCATCAGGACCTGCTGGTGGGTTTGGAGATGTCCCTGCAGCCTGGGGCTATCAACATAACATGTCTAAAGCACTCTCTTTCAAGGAAGATGGCGTGGAGCTAAATAGACAGGGTGGCTGTGTTGTTTTGTCGGCAGCCTTAAAGAGTAAAAGCCAAAAGCCTTAACTCCATCTCATGGGTGAATGAGGTGACTGTAGCTGTGGGTATGTAGGACAGCACTGGCACAACATGCAGACGCAATGCCCTTACTTTGTTCCTAGAGGCTGGTGCCGGCAGAAGTAGAGCGTGAGGAGCTCTTTTAGGGATACGCTGGAGGGAGAGGGAGAGTTCTGGGCAGGATGGGAGCCACGTGCTTTGCTTTGGTCTGATGGGATTTTGGGAAGGCAAAGGGAAGTCAGACGCTGGTTTGCTCAGTGGTCCTGCCTCAGCTTTTACCATGAGCTCAGCTGCTGCTGAGTAGAAGACTTGTTTTTTTGCTAACAGTGTCATCCTTGGAAGTAAGACATAATGTCACCTGGTGTCATATCACTCCATAGTGCCTGTCCACTTGATGCTTGTAGGATGTTGAAGAGGAGGCAAGGTGTAAGGGTGTAGGAGATGGCCTTGAGGGAGAGCTTGCATGGATCCATCAGCCTAGTCCTGCCAACACATGGTGGTTCCCTGGAGAAGCCTGGCCTGTCCCAGAAGTGCCACATCTGAGTCTCTCTAAAGCACAGGGCAGAACCTCCTGTACATGCCAGGTCTTTCCTCTCTCTGTCCTCATGGGATGGTGAATGTGCTCTGGGAATGGTGGGGCAGACTCATGGCACATTCTTCTAGCATGAGTGGAGGAGAACAAGGGCAGGGAACAAGGTCATCTGCTCCACAGGAGAGGTACCCAAGTGTGAACAGTGTGTTCACTCCCAGCCCCTGTGCTTCATACTTCATATTCATGGAGCTGAGGACCTCTCTGAAGGACTTGCCTGGGGCTTCCTTATGTCTTCCTTCAGTTTTTCTGCAAGGAACTTTTTCATTCATCGCTCAAACACTTGTACTACTTCCTTTGGAAACCTCTGTCTTTCTTAATGTTAACCATACAAACATACTTTGTTAACCATACTTTGGGATGTTTTTGTTTTTCTCTTCTTCCTGGTCCTCACTGTTTTTTTTCCTCATGATGTTTTAGGTCTGGAGCCTCTTTCTTTCTTTTTTTGGGAGAGCTACCCTATAGCTTAACCTCTGTGCAAGGCAGCTCCAGCAAAAGCCTTATGCAGACTTGGAGGTTCAACCTGGTGGCCCAAAGTGCAGTCGTTTACCTGGCGTACAGATGCCAATATTTGGGACAACAAACCTGCTCACCTTGTTACCACACCTCACCATCCACTCCTTAAGTATCCTACAAACACATTTGTTTTAGCCTAAATTTTGATCATGGGACTTCTTTCTTTGAACTTCTTTATTCAAGTATTTCTGGCCAACATTTCCCTATCACAAGGTAATAACCAAAACCTTGAACTCAGAGGAAATCTCTTTTGCTGTACTGCATGCCTGAGCTCCAGGAGGCTCAGAAAGCCTTCATTTCACAGGGCTGAAGGAAACTCCTTGGGTGTGGGAAATTTTTGAATGGATAACCCTCCCAGTTTTGATCCCTTCACCAAGAGCTGAGATGCTCTTTAAAGGACAAATGGGGCAGCAGTGGCTGGAACTCATGTAAATGTGTAGGGAGCTAAAGAAAATGGCTGTAGAGACTTTGAAAAGAATAATAAAAAGCCAGTTTAACTCTCGAGTCCACCATGGCTTATGGAGTTGGCACTGAGAGAAGTGAAGCAGCTAAGCTGTCCCTGAATGGGTGATTTCTGCTGTTGGCTGTTGAGGGTGGCCGCTGTCTGTCTGCAAGTGTGCTTGCTTTGGTCTCTTTTTTTTTTGTTTTCTGAGAAACTGGCATTAGTTGGGACAAGTAGACGTTCCTCCTGCCAAACTGTCTGTTTTTTGCTGAAGTCCAGATGGGAGATGGGTGGTGGGTGCAGTGATGCCTCTACTAATGGGTCTTCCGCTGCGGCTGCAGTGAGGGATGCTCCTTGGGAGGGTAGAAGCTGCTGGAGTTTTAACCTCCATGTTTACTAGGTGTGCCTGGAGCTGCAGACCCCTGTCTCCATTAGAGCTCACCGTCCTGGGGACGTGGATGTGCAGGAGGTGAGCGAGGAGGAGGGCTGGATCAGGCCGATCCTTGTTACAGCTCTTCTCGAGCCTAGATACTTCACTATGTGCTGACCCACAGCCATTGCAATGGGAGCCCAGATGAGGGCAAAACCAGCCAAAACCTCTGCTGCACTGCACCTTCACTGTGCATTTCCAGGAGTCTCATGGTGGATTTGTAAGGGGGTATCTCAAATCTATAGGCCAGCATACGTTGACACCGAGATGTTCTCTAGCCAAACCATCTACCTCTTGACATTTCAGAGGGACAAATCCTGAGCAGGCCCAGCCTCGTCCACACTAGGGGTTTCTCCCTCCTCCACTGGCTACGGGGGCAAACCCCTGCAAGAGACCAGCCCTGTCTCAAGGACTTGCTCTTCCTTCGCCAGCATCTGCAGCATTACTTGCATGATGCTAAAGGTGGCGAAACAGGAAGCCTGCAGGAGCAGATTTGCTGCTATCTATATAACCTCTGAGAGGCGCCTGAAAAGTACAGTCAGGGCCACATCTGAATCAGCCTAAAAAACCCCAGCTGAAAGAGGAGGGAGCGCCTCGGCTAGGGGGGGAGGGAAGGAGCTGTTTGGGCTCCTGTCTCCATGGGATCCCCTACACACACACACACACACACACACGCGTGCTATGTGTGGTGTGACTGGGCTGGTGAATATTTCCAGCTACATTTCCACCTGCTTCTCCCTCAGACCCGTGGAGATACGGATCTGGGGCATCCCACAGCAGGTGTGGGGAATTACCTTCCTTGCTGGTAGCTTGGGGCTGCTCCCCCCATGCTCTGCTGCCTCTCCCCAGCCCCTGCAGGGCAGTGAGCCTCGTGGCTGCCCGCAGTGGCTCCACCGGTTTGCTTTTTAAAAAACCTTAGTTGTGTTGAAATACTGCACAAAGGGGAGAGCTGCAAAGGCTTCCTGTGTGGTGAGGTTAAAAGAGCATGCTTGCAATAGATGGCTCACTCAGGGATTGCTCTTGCACATGCCATCAGCAGTGGATTGAGGGGTGCAGGCTCTTTCCCCTCTTCATTCCCAAAAGGCAGAGCTGCTCCCAAGCCCTTGGATGTGAATGGAGCTGTGCCTCTGTCCACGGATAGGCCACTCTGTCTCCAACAGAAAATTTTATTGGAAGCCTTGCAGATGGATAGCTACATGCAGGGAACCCGGGCTCCTCACAACCTTGAAGCCATATCTAGTGTCGCAGGTTGATGGGAGGAAGGCTCCCTCCTTGGCACTCCTGAGGAAGAGCACCTCCCCGTCTCCTCCGGGGTGGCTCTGCTTCCCCACCCCATGGGTAGAAGATGTCCTCCCCCTCCCCACCCCTCTGTCCCTGGCCGCTGCCCTCTCCTCCGGGGCTGCCTGCCTGGCCTGCCCCAGCCAAGGGAGGTGCACAAGGGACTCTTGCACATCATTGGTCTGAGAAGGTCTCCATGCCCTTAAAGAGAAGGTGGATTTTCTGTCGAGCCACCCGAGAACCCTTTTATACCTCCTTACTCAGCCAGCTGCCTGCGGCTCGCCAGTCCGTCTTGTCCGGCCAGCAGCACTCTGGTTTTCTCCTCCAGACTTGGGTGAGCCGTTTTGCATGTCTCTTACTGACCCAGCTTGCTCTTTGGGGTTGATGGGGCAGCAGATACACTCACCTGAGTTTTAGGGAGACAAATGACAGGTGGGGTGACCTGCTGGGAGAAACGGGGGTGCTAATGAAACCTTCTCCATCCTTTGCCTGTGGGAGAGGGTCCGTGCATTGGGAAGTCTCCCTCTGTCTTTTCCAACAACCTTCCTCTTTGGTTTCATTCCTTTCCCCCGCCTTTGGCTGGTTTTGCTCTCCAGCTTGAGTGGCAAGGGCAAGCGGAGCCATGAGTTCCCTGACGCTGACCTCCCCAGAGCCATAGGACGTGGGATCCTTGCCTGCGGTACTCGGCGATGCTCCCTACTTACACCCGACCCGGTCTTTGCAACGCCTTTCTCACCAAAAAACATCCTCGGACAGGGATGACATCCAAATTTACCATGTCCCACCCCACCGGCCCCCCCCCAAGAACAGGTGATTTACAGCCCACGTTGCAGGCAGGGAGCTGCAGCCTGGCATTGTCCCTGCGTTGTCCCCTCGCTTCCTCAGTGCTCGCAGCATCGCTGCCGCCGAAGTGGGTGCGTGCTGGCGCAGGGCAGGGACGCAAGTAAAAATAGCTGGCGTTCCTCGGCCGCCGTGTCCCTCAGCTGTAGCCCAGCCACCTGTGCTGGCTTTTGCTTCGCATCGTCCCAACCTCCCTGAGTCACGGGGGCTGGCACCAGGGAAAGGCTGCCGTCCGAGGAGACAGCTGCAGCTCCTTCTGCCGCTCCCTGACCATTTTTAGAAGCACTTTCCTTCTCCCCCCGCCCCCCTCCCTCCCCAAATAATGTGATGGGCCTGCACATTTTCCAGGATAAAGTTTCCTTGGCCCTGCAAGCTGTGCCTCCTCGCTCGGGCATGAGCCCCCATTAACACTTCACCCCCCGACAGAGCCTCCCAGGTCTGCAGATGGCTGTGTTTCGGGGGCTTCCCTGCTGTGCAAAGGACTAGCTTAGTTTGGGCTCGGCCAACACACCTGCATCCTTCCATTAGGAGATACAAGCAGGAGATAGAAAAGTAAAATTCTTTTTATGGGGAAATTACAGCAAAACAAAGGTGCTCTTCCATCTCTTCCCTAATATGCTGCATTGTACCTGTAAAATTTCCACTTAATGGAAATGCAAGGAATTCTACGTCATCTGTGCTGAGACTGTTGCAACAGGCTCCTTTGTCCCATGCAATGGATGCATATACTGGCAGCAGCATTCTCTGAAGTCCTTCATTGTCACCTGGAGTCCCTGCCTGGCTCTGTTCCCAGGGTGTCCCAACACTCTGCAGGCTTTGGGATATTTCTTGTTTGTGAAGTGGGGCAAGACTGCATGGTAAAGTTAAGCAGTAAACTGGAAATAGCTTTTTCCTCTTCTTCATTCATTGTGTAAAATGGTTTCCTGGGGGTCAAACAAGAAACATGCCTGCAGGAATTACTGTCACAAATCTCTTTTTGTGACCAGACCAAGTAGTGCTGGCCAGAAGTCCCCTGATGCTGAGGTTTGTGTGGCTGTGAGTAGGTACGTGTTTGGCTCTTGTCCACAAACTGCAGCCTAGTTCCCCATATGATGAAAATTTGGAGAAGTTGGGAAATAAGAGCAAACCTGTTCCTCTTTTTTTTTTCTAGAGGAATCTTGCTTTGTTTGTAAACCCCAAAAAGTCACCACCAGCATGAATAATTGTGAACCTTTTTTTTCCCCTTTGTTTTCATTGCAGGCTCACAACCATCTAAAGCAAGATGTCTGAGTAAGTTCCCATTTTTCTGTCTCTAATATTTTGTTGGCATTTAAAAGCTTTTGTTTAACTGCCAACTTTTTATGCTTGTTAAGATTCCTCTGCTTGTTTCTGCTTAGGATGCTAACTGCCTTTTTCTCTCCTTTCTCTTTCTTCCCTTCTTTGTCCATCTGCTCTTCCTGAACAGTGAAGAGGTAAGTGTCTTGCTGGATTTTTTCCTCTAGCAATGCTCATGGTATCAATCCTGGCTTCACCGTTCCTCCTTAGGAAAAGCAGCTGCTGGGAGTGGGTGAGGAAGAATGGTTCATGGCAAGAGTTTCTTGCTGACTCCTTCTGGTAAAGATGGGAAGTGGAAGAAAAATCCCTTTTGAAGGTCTTTCCTGCCTTCTGACTTTGAGTTAGATGCTTTTTTCCCTCCTTTCCTGTTTTCCCCAGCTGGCCACGAGATGGTGCTGGGAAAGCGGTGGTCCAGAGCTGCCTCCCCTCCATCACCCATCCATCACCCATCTACCACCCAGCCCTCGGCCGAGCACCCTTTCATCCTTCCCCCCACCTAGCCCCTCATTTTTTGCCCACTGAGCACTTCCAAATTGCTTCTCAAAGGCGATCTGGTGAGCCTTGGAACCAGGGCAGTGTGAGCAGTGTGGAGATTACATCCTTAGCAAGTTGTTCCTGCCTTGTGGCAGAACCAGAGCAGGACTGGTCTTGACGCCTGGGGGTGGTTGGGAAAACACAACGGAAGGTGTGGAAGAGTGGTGCATGGCTTAGTCAGTCCGTATCTCCTCTTTGCAAGTTGCTCCATCCTTCGTCTCTGCTTGACACCTCCCCATATGTCCAGAACACTACAAGCTCAGGCTTGTCATCACCAAGAGAAAAGAGGATTTCAGGGACACATAGAAACTCCACAAAATGGTGCTGATGTCCAACAGGTGCCTTGATTCCCCATCAAGCCCAGTGCCCCCAGGGGAGGCTGGGAGGGCACTCTTTGCTAAGCTACCAGTTTTCAGAGGGAGAATAAGCCCTGGGCTAACAGCGCTCAAGGGATCAACTCTCTTTTGGCCCATGGCCAGATTCATACAGCAAAATCCTGCCAGTTAATGGTGCGCTTCATCTCTGAGCTGGATGCCTTTCCTCTGCAGAGTCCTTCAGCCCTGTCAAGAAGGCTTTAGCACCATTTGCATATGCAAAACCAGTCAAATTTTGTTACATTTCACTCTGTAGATCCTTATCCACTTCCTCCTCTATGCAGCACAGATACACACTCAAATGCTGCCTTCTTACTCTCCCACCAAAGCATATCAGATGTCTGGGTGTGCTTCCCTTGCAGCAGCCACACTCAGCCTTGTTTGGTCTTCTGGGCAAGATGCTGAGGAAACAGCTGCAATGCAGCAGCACATCAAGGTTGTGACTTCTTTTATGAATAGAAGACCTGTTGCTGCTGTTCTGGCACATCACAGGTACAGAAGGGCAGGCTTAGTCTTCCGAGGTCATCTGGCATCCCAGGGAAGAGGGAGCCAGTTTGCATCTTGCAGCCACAGCCTTGTGACCATCCACCTCTGGAGGCCAGGACAACCTCTGGGCCTGTAGACCCCATGGTTGTGTCTGTCCTCTAGCTATGATGAACCCCCCGTGCCCTGGATGTGCCTCCCCTGTGCCCTAACACAGCAAATCAAAATACCTGTAACTGCCAGGCTGGGGAAGAGCTGCAAAAGGAGTTGCTGTTTCTCACAGAATCACCTTCAGCATCACCTGCACTGGGTCTTTCAGCTCCAGAAATTACGCAGCCTTAATCTTTTTACCTGCTTGGCTTACCTTCTCACTTGTGTGCCAGGGACCGCTCAGAAAGATGTCCCACAGTTCCTGAGTGCCCAGGGGCATCAGGGCAGTTGAGTGCAAGGCAAAACACATGTCTGAGTGAAGAGGAAATTAGAGAAAAAGTTAAAAGTCTGAAGAAGTCAAGTTTGAAGTTATATTTCATTTGCACATCTTCAAGTTGATCACCTTCATTATCTTCTTCTGAGGCACTTTGTAGGTTTCAGCTACCTGAGGCTGGCAAAGCTGGGTTCAGCAGGGACTTCTTTGAGTGCTGCTGGTTTGGGGACCAGTTGTGTGTCAAGCTGTACATCCTGGCTGCAGCTAACTCCCTGGCATGGCTGCAGGTCCTTGGCGGACTGTGGGGTTGTATGGGGAAGGGGAATGGAAAAGGGAATGGGCACCTGATAACCTGCTTTTCTCTCATTCCTCCCACTTTCAGAAAAAGAGGAGGGCAGCCACTGCCCGTCGGCAGCACCTGAAGGTACGTGGCACTGCTGAGGCTGGATGAGGTGTGTTCCAACCATCCCATCTCCCATCCTGAGCCAGCCAGCTCATGGCACTCTCCCTCCTGGAAGAAGCCATGATGCATAACCTGCCCCC